>SNQJ01S0234398.1:0-13970 GCA_010110895.2 Picea sitchensis
ATAGAGAACATACATCTAGTTGTTCCAGGAATTCAACATCACAATCATCATCATATTTATCATATATAGGCAAATAAGCAACATCTACAATATCATCCAACAAGAAAAAACTTGGAACATCAACCTGCTTTTCAACAGGCTGACGTGTAGCTTCATCTTCTTGATTGTCTATAAATGAATATATAAAACAATCAGTCCTCTGCTTATCCTAGAATGGATCAGGAGTTAAACTGGCACCTCCTTTTTCAACAAGTGGAATATGATCTTTTGCAAAATCATGAGCATTGAAAACTTCAAGAGAAGCTATGATATTATCGACTCGATGTTCATGATTCCAATCAATCTTTTCTTGTTCATATTCGCTCTCATATTCTTGAATATTCAACCCCTCATTTAGGCTACATTCACATGCTTGGATATTGTGTTGAATCTCTTGAGCATCATTGAACATTTGTTGTAAGGACTTAGGTCTTCTTTCCATCAGGAGGAAAGACAAATCTGGATGAAGAGTAGTTGCATAATGGAGGATGGCAACAACTTCAGTGGGTTGAATTTCTTTGGGAAAATTGTAATAGATATTGGAAACCTTTCTACTGAATATAGAAACAGTTTCATTGCTCTTCTTTTTTAAGGCATAGAACTCTGTAAGATGTAAATCCAAAGATTTATTCTTGCCCCAAAACTTCAAAAAGACATTCTTCAATTCCTCCCATGAGATAATTATCTCTAGCTGCAAATGTTTGAACCAGTATTTGGTGTCCCCTTTCAAGGATTGAGAGAAGGCCCTCATACAAACATCATCATGGTCAATCTCAAACAAATCTATAAAATTCTCAAACCCTTGGATGTGTTTTTCAGCTAAGATGGCATCAGGTTCCCCATCAAACACAGGTAGGTACTTATATTACTTTGGAGGAAAATCATGAAGGATTTGGGGTAGCTTCAAGGGTCTGTATCTATGTTGAGTCTTGGAGGACATTGGATCAAGTACAGGAGGTGAAATATCAGCCTTGGCTTCATGGGGCTTATCAACTTGGTCATGGTTATCACATGGCTTAAATGGGGTATTTTTATCAAAATCAGTGATAAACTGAGGAGATATATGTATAACTTTAAGAGGAGGATATATAATTTCAATATTGTCATGATCATCATTTTCATGCAGTAGGTAAAGAAAAATTTGTCTAACATGTTCAAGAAAGGACCAAAGGCAACTTATAACAAACAATAAAATGCCTTAGAAAAAATTCAATTTTGAGTACTTGTTTTCTTCCATAATGTTTTTTCATACCTCTGTCAAGGGGTCTCATCTTCCAGTGGAGTCTCTAAATTACATTTGAATCTTGAGTGGAGTCGCCAATAATATTTTGGAAGTTGTATTCTGCATTGAGAGTGGAGTCGCCATTGAAAATTCAAATTTATGGATTCTTCTACCAGTGGAATCACCTTCAAACTATTTTTTTGATGTGTGGAGTCGTGAGAGTAGGAATACAGCCAATATGTGCCCAAGTGTCTGTTTCTCTCAGACCTTAGAACTCGACCATGTCATCTTTCCCAGGGAAAATTTTCAATTTCGTCCCCGACAACGGTGCCATAATGTTATCACTCTGTAAATTTTGTCCGGCTGAATAGACAAACGACAGAGGTAATTGTTTCAACCTACTTTAGAGCTAGGCACTAGCCTTCTCAACTCAGAGAGGGCTCTCTCCTGTCACATGATATTTCTTTGGTAATTAGTGGCTAGATTTGGTTTATGTTGGGGGTTTTTATAAAGTTGCTAAAGAAATGGGGGTGACATTTGGGCTATGGACTCAGAAATTAATAAAGAAGTGACAAATCATTTGAAATATCAAGAGGAAAAAGGCTAAATGAGGCAATGAGTCTGAGTTTAAATTGAAATTTGCATGGTGAAAGAGGAAAAAGGAGAACACATAACTGCATCAGAGCATACTAAAATGAATTCTGAATTAGTTAGGAAGAAATTCACACAGTTTAGATTGCTAAACCAAGAGAATCATAAGATGAATTCTGGGCCTTTAACTTTCCAATTTAAACAGAAGAAAATGTAAATGGAATAAATATCACAGGAAGTACATACAATAAAAGAAAACAAAACTCATATCACAGCCAATTAGAATATTTTCATAAACAATCTAAAAATTTCTTATGCATTGTATATTCAGTTTATCTCCATGATTTTACAAAGTCTTCCTGCTTCGATGGAAGGCCCCTCTTCCCTCGTTACTTTCTTTATCCTTGGAATGATATATATAGAAAATTTACATGCGGGATTCAAAACGACTCAACTTCCTCATAGTCTAAAGATAGAGATCGGTTACAAAAAAGGAGTAACACATAAAAACTGTTCTCCTACTTTATAGGGAGCATTATAAACAGGACTGACATATCTGAGGTTTTTTTATTGAATGCCATATGTCCAAAATTTTATGAAACGTACTCAATTCAGCCTGAGAAATTATTCCAGATTGGTGATTTCTTCTATTAGAGTGATCAACCAGACTCGTTGGTTTTCGCTCTCGAATGCCTCAACTCTGATTCATGTCTTCTGTCACTTTCTCTACTTCCTCTTTACTTCTCGTTTGTAGCACCCGTTCGTGTGTCCATTGATGATTAAATCTCTCATGATGGGATTTAATCTAATCTCTTTGTCCGCTTATGGTTCTGTTGCAGGATTTTTATGGAATTGTTTTGCCAATATCTGTGCAACCAACCTCTCTTTCTTATTCGCTGATGAATTCACCATATTGGTTGAAAATCCTGGTTCACTAGATGTTGTTTGATCAACTTTGTCCATGTCTCCCAGTTTTGCAGAAAACACGATTTTGTCTTCCTTAACTTCACAAAAATTAGGAATTTGATCCAGTTTGAGATTACTCTACTTGCGAATGAAAGGTTGATTTCTCGGAGCAGAGTAACGCCATCCATATTTTGAAGAGTGATAGTCATTCAGTTTTAATCATGAACTGTTGACAAGAGTACTTGTAGGTACATTGGTTTATCACATTTGTCCAATCTATTTAGAATGATGAGCCTTTGAGTTAGTTATCTGGCGGCACTTACTTGACATCACACGGACGTAAAGTACCTAAACGAGTGGCAGAGGAGATTTGACCGGTCGTCACCTTTCCCTACACAAATTATTGATTAGATGTATTCAAATGGAATTTGAACATGTGGCATCGGGGCGTGGTTGAGTGGTTTCGCGCTTACCCACTTTTCACCCTGATGTGCCTTTGAGGGTGCCACGCATCCACAGAATGAAACCGTGGTATTTTCCCCGCCCACCCTCGAAAAATTATCCTTCATGCTATTTCATCGCCCGATATGCGTCCTGGCCGTTGATATGGAATGTTTCAAGATCTACAGTTCGTAGGTCCCCTCCTTTTGTGCCTCCGATATATTTTCCCTTTTCCGCCAGATGTAGCCCGATCCTCCAAATCGTGCCATATCTCTACGTTGCTTTAGTACCCTGCTAAATCTGAAACTTGGATCCTATCTGAAAATTGTTATGGTGATAACAGGGCCAACTTGTATAAGTTACATATAAATTACTTTCATAATAGGGCCAACTTATTCCCTTGTCTCTCATTGCTAGAGAGGGGTTTTCTCTTCTTAGGATATCAATCTGTAGGATATCTCTTGGAGGTGAATACCTCCCACATCTACCAAAAATATCAACACTCCCTCTTAGCTAAGGAGGTATTCTCAGTGATGTTTACTCCTGGTACTCATAGCCTCTCAGGATATACCATGGTCCTCTGACCACAACATGGTCTTGCAGACCATGCTATTGGTAGCATCTCCTCATTAGACATTGTTGCTCCAATGTGGACCTTTTCGATATTCTAGGGCCTCTTCTCCACTAGAATGAAATTAGGGTCTCATCACCACTTAGTGTACTAAGGGACTCATTACCACATGACATATCTCATCAAGGAACAATGGTCTCGAAGGGTTGTTGGGAAACAACCCAGATGAATGTTCTCCCAACCAGTTAGGGTTGTTGGCCATGAACCCAAGTGAACATTCTCCCAACCATATGACCAGTAGGTCTCCAAGGGTTGTTGGGCACCAACCCAGATGGATATTACCAACCCCTAAGGGTTGTTGGCAAGTGGAATATCCTCCCAACCACTTGGACACCTTAACCACTTGAGATTTTCCTCAAGGGTACGTCACACATGGCTCATTCCATGTGGACACGTCAACACATGTCTCATCCCATGTGGACCTCTAGAGGCTCCTCCCTCTAGAAACACTAGGGTCTATCCCATAGTGTGACGTCATGGATCTACTCCCCAGGACATGTCCTCTAGTTCTCAACCACTAGGGACATCACTCTTACAGATCAACTCGACTAAGTCCATAGGAGTATGAACTGGAGAGCCATCTCAAGTAAAATCAACTCAGTTCAAAGGAGTACGACAGGAGACCAATTTAATACAAGTCAACTCAACTCAGTCCAGAGGAGTACGAATCATCTCATAGATCAACTCAACTAAGTCCATAGGAGTACAATCTCACCTATCACATAGGTTTCCTCGCAGATCAAATCAACTCATTCCAGAGGAGTACGATTTGGAGAATGTCTTAGGAAGCTATAATCATCAACCCTCCCTCTCAACGACGAAGGCATCATGCCAAGTCTCTCACGGAAGTACTTGAACTTCATCCTAGAAAGAAGCTTCGTGAGATCATCTACAATCTGGTCATCTGTAGGAAAGTATTGCACCTGTATTGTCTCCCTCTGCATCATGTCTCGAACATAATGATATCAATGACCAATCAAGTCTGAAAAGAGTTTGTGAAGCCACATTACTTCGCGAACTACCATCCACAACACTATTTGTTTCTGTGGTACTCAAGGCACAAAATTCCATTTCCTGCTACGTCAGGAAGTCATGGAAAATCCCAAGGTAAAGCAACACCTGGAGGTGTTCTACAATGCTCCTTTCCTCGTCATAGTCAATATATCCCTTTAATATTACGTCAATACTGGAGACATATCTCAGGCCATATACATCAATCCTCGTATACCAAGCTCTAGGTGCCTGGATAAGTCCATACAAGGCCTTCTTCGATCTGCATGCATGAGACTCCTTCTCATGTATCATGAAACCAACCAACTTCTCAATGTATACTTATTTCTCAATCTCTTCATTGAGAAATGTTATCTTCTCATCCATCTGATGTAATCTCAATCCCATGGCTACTGCAAGGGAAATCATCGTCTGGATGGAAATATATCGAGCGACATGAGAAAATGTCTCCTCATAATCTATTCCCTCCACTAAGAGAATCCTCTGGTAATAAATCTTGTTTTTTGCTTCTCGATGCTCCCATCACCTGCACATTTTATCTTCATAGATCCACTTGGAAGTCACCAAAGACTTCCCCTACGATCTCGTAAATATATCCCACACATCATTCTTCACTATGGACTAATACTCCTCCATCATGGCTTCTCTCCATATCTACTGACTAGATGGTTCCTCATAACAGGAAGGCACAAGAATCAATGATGTGGCTCATAGATGCAACATAGCTCGAATATCTCTATGGTCTATGGCTATTTCAGAAAGTACCACGAGATCTACATGTCCTTCGACCTCCTTCATAGTCTAATGAGCCCATGCAGGCCTCTTCCTGCCTACTGCAATATCTTTAGGAATATCAATTGGATCATCTAAATTGACGGGCTCAAACAACTCCCTCTGAACTACTGAAGGGGTGAGGGGAAGAAGTCATCATCTCCTCTTTCCTCCCACTGTCAATCTCCATGTGATATCCTCTAGATATCTCGAAGGTTATCCCCTCTTTAGAGGAAACAACTGTCATGGGCCCACACAAATCTGAATGTATCAAGTCCAAGATCCCCTTGGATCTGTTGTCACTAATCAGAAAGGACCCCACGACCTCTGTGAATGCCATCATTCTCTACACGAAGATCTGGAAGACCTGTCACCATCTTCTATGACATAACTCACTCAATTGATGGAATCACGTGACAAGATTCGGACTGGTAAAGCTGTGAGTCAATATAAACTCTTTGTCTAGTCATACTACTTCATGTCTCAGGCTAGAGACCATCTAATATGTTTCCTTCTGCAAATTTCACTATGACTCCCTCTCAAGGCTATCACTAGTGACTTGTCTTCATTGTAACCTACCGAGAACAAGAAAACAAAACAAAAGAAACAACATCTCCATGGCAACCTCCATGGAAGATAACTTGTAATGTAGCAAAATTAGAAATATAGGTTAGAGGCATGATAATTAAAACAATCAAACTTGGAGTCTTCACTTCGAGTGTGTTGTTCCTATGAATGGACTGATATCCCTCTGGATCCATGATTTTAGCAAAGGTTCCATCCTCCTGCAAGTACCCTCATGAAAATGATATAAATAATATATACAAGTGCATACCCCTTGAAACTATAGCATTATCCTTGGGAATTTGTCAGCTGGTGCAGAATTTGACTCATATAAAAAAAAGAACTCCTTAAACATGTTGCAACACCTGCCTCAAATTCACCACTCAACATACATGTGACTCCTCCTAGCACAAGCTCATGACATCATCAAATTCAGCCTTTTCCTGCTGTAAAAATATGTGTTGGGACAGGTCTGAAATTGGCCTTAGACCAGACCTAAACTCAACATCAATCACTTTAGAATCAAGCCTAAATTCGGCCTTGAATACCTCTCCAAGCTTTGCTTCATGATACCTCAGAACTTGCTTGAAGATGCTTCATAATACAGTCTTTGGAATCCACCAAATTCTGCAATACTATCTAATAAATTTGGCCCGCAATTTTCTCCTCTTTTGTTGGGGCCTCCTACATGGATCCTTATAGCGGAAGCCCTAGAAGGGCTTCTTCAACCCTGCGGTCAACTTTTAGAACCCTAAAAAAGGGCTTGGCCAAGTCAATAGGCCAACGATCAACCTTTAATTTTATCACAGGGCTACGAAAAGGAGGCTCGGCCCCTTTCTCTTGTACCTACAATAGCTCTTAACTGTTTGTGAAGATGGTATTCTTCAGGACCTGCTCTGATACCATGTTGAAATTTTATTGCTAGACTAACTGCAGTAAATAATTAGGACCTCAAGAAGAATAACCAAGAATAGATAACACAAAAAATGGGTCTGCTCGTTTAACCATAAGTAATGCTCTTTCAATACCACCCAACCATAGGCATCCTCAAGTTCCACCCCCGAGCAGAGTAGGAGACCTGCTACAGAAAGATATCCAAGAGAAATTCACCCAAATACAGAGATAGATGTTTTTACAGAAATGCCTCAAATCGGGTCGAATTATGTTGCCTCATACTAGTATTCATGCAACTTCCTCAGATGTGTTAGGAGGGCGAGTTGTTTTGTTTCAAATGAGAATGAATCACACGTTTTTATATTAGTTCATTACAGGGAAGGGACAAAACTTTTCACTTTCACAATAGAGCTGACTTGTGCAACTTGCATATAATTTGTCTTTACATAATAGGGCCAACTTGTATAAGTTGAATATAAATTACTTTCATAATAGGGTCGAATTATGCCCTTGTCTCTCATTGCTAGAGAGGGGTTTTCTCTTCTCAGGATATCAATATTTAGGAAATCTCTTGGAGGTGAATACCTCCCACAGCTACCAAAAACATCAACACAAGAATCATGGAGTCTCTTATTGACTTATAGAATTTGAAGGATCAAGGTTTCCCCCTAAAGGGAGGCTTTGGGGCTTCTTGTTGTTCTCTTTCCAAATTAGTGTTGTTCATCATCAAGGTTTGGCTCTTGGAAAAGTCATCTATAGCATCTTCACGATGTGCCCATGGAGTGCTAGTATCTTGAGTGGGCTCAACGTTGCGTAGTATTATTGATTTGGTATTGTCCTTGGCTCTCGAGGCATAGAAAGGTTCTACCATGAATGATGAAAGATTAGCCTCAATTTTTGCAGCGATTTCTTGGGCTTCATGAATGGTTGCTGGAACCTTGTCCTTGAGCAAATACCCAAAGTTTCCTGGGAAATATTTGATGTATAGGAAGAGAAGGTAATCATTCCCAACATGATGACTGCTACGTATTTGTTGAAGCAAATTTTCAAATTTACCATCAAATTCCTTAACTGTTTCATTTTCCAACTTCTTTATTTCAGTAAATTGCATCAACAACGGGCTTGGATCCTCTTTAGTACTCCACCTTTTGAGAAATATTTCTTGAATTTTATCCACAGTCTTGATACTCGTATTAGGAAGACTATCGTACCACCTCCTAATAGAATTGGTAAGAGTGACCGAGAAGAGTTTCATTACCAAATCCTCGGTGTGATCACTCATAGGATTAAGTTGGAAGAAGGATCAAATGTTACTCATATGGTCTTTAGTAGTGGTCACATAATTACCAGGAAACTTGGGCAGCCATTTTTTGTACTTAGGAGGCATTTGTCGAGAGTATCCCATGATAGAAGTCATATTGAAGGGCTTGAAGGTATTGGATTCCCATTTCTTTTGAGCCATTGTAGGTAAACAAAGGTTTCCACCAAATAAGGATTTCACTACAGGTGAGTTGTGAGGAATCCTTTTCATGTAAGACTTAGGAGTGTTAGTATACCTCCTTGAACTTTGTGGAGTCTCTAGATGATCACTCTTATATCATCGAAGGAAGGTGAGGGAATCACCCTCAGTGGAGTCACTAGGTAAACTTGAGAGATAAGGGATTCATGATAAATCTTACCAAATATATGTCGTTGAGGAGAATGACTCAATCATCCCCAACAACAGTGCCAAAATATTATCGCAGGATTTGTACTTGTGCAAAGCCCACCACAAGTTTCACAAATCTCGTGTAACTATGGAAGATCCTACCATTGTCACCTTAGTAATAACTTCCCTAGTTTTAGTGATGGATGAGGTCCACCACAAGGAAAGCTTCACTGGTGACCTCAAGGGATAAAAGTAGAAAGTGTATTATCCAAGCCTATTGCCCCCTCTCTTGATCACCGAAATATTAGGTCTAGGTCAAGGAAAATAAGAGGTATAAGGTTGTTTGAGTACCTATCTAGAAAAAGAACACTTTATAGCATATATATGATTATTTCCAAGTGTAAACAAGAAATAAATATGTCTTAGGGACAGTAGACATGAGAAGTTGTTATGGATGTTATGAATTTGTAACAATGAATAGTAGTACAACAATAGTAAAAAAAATTATAACAGTAGCAACAATTATTGAGAAGAAATGCAACAATTGACAAGGAAAACTTAACATCAATCCACTAGAGTAGTAACCAATTGTTAAATGCAATTTTTGAATGAGTTAGGCCACCAAAAAATGAATGTATGCAACAAATTAAAGAGTTATCATGTGTTTGTAGCAAACTTTATTAACGACAACAAGTTATTCGGCAAGTTTGCAAGTGTTAGTGTTAGTAATGTTAGTAGAGAGCCTGAAAGAGAGTGTTTGTTGGTCAATTTCACCACAAGAGAGCTATGAAACCAGTGCCTTAAGGCTATGGCATCTTTATAACAGGAAATGCAACAATATGTGAAGATTAAACTAGTAGAAACCAAGAGGTAGGGTTTAAACTCTAAGGTGCTAGCACATTAGGGCATTAAGGTTTAAACCTTAAAGAGAAGGATTGCTAAAGTGCAAGCACATTTTGGGTTCTAACAATCTTTTCTCCCTTCTTAATGTTTCAACTATGTTAAAATTAAACGTCTAGGGTTAAAAAAAAATGTCTAGGGTTAAAATCCTAAAGTTCTAAAACTTTAGGGATTTAGGATACTAACCCTAGCAAGAATGTTTCACCAATTTTGAACAAGAATAACCTTATGAGAGGAGGTGTTGAGCCCTTCATTTTTGGTTAGAAATTGTGCAAGGAAGACTATAGTCCCAATTTTGGTCAAACACAAGGTGCGCAAGCCACAAAGGAGCTAGACAGTGGAGCAAGCAAAGAAACAGAAAACGGTTGTGAAGAGGGACAGTGCAACACCAGCAAGGCAAAAGAACCTACAACAGAACAAGAACGAGAAAGCATGCGAAGTATAAAGCTAGAAGATCCCAATCAGCCTATATATATGATATATATATGATTGTAAAGGATTAGTTGATATAGATGGGTAGATGGTATAGAGGGCATAGGCAGATTAAAGGTTCAGTGATTGTAATTTCTATCCATTTTGGGAAAAGGGTAGATAGAGATCTAAGGCATGAGTCCAAAGCCAGAAGCATGTAACATAGTAATGGATTGTATCTGAGAAACTCTTTTGATAATATATATGGAAGGACCTGAAATTTTGAAATATTATGTGTAATTCTTTGTTTATGGTTATGAGTTATCTCTTTACTTTGCTTCTTTATGTCTGATAAGATTAATGCACTATAATTGTTTGCAAATATTGTCACAACTTGATTGTCTTTATTGCCAGTTATGAATGAGTTCAGATATGTTCTTTGATTAGTTCTTATTGCGCAAGGTTATGGTGAATCTTGAAGATTCTGGAAACCCAACTAAGTATTCTCCTTTCCCTTCCCTATATTCTTGTCTTGGTTGTGCTTCGGGTGAGACTTCTTCTCTTCAAAGGATATGAAAATTCCAGTGCTCTAGACTACTCAGTACCTTTTGTTAGTAACTTGAGAAGGACCCTGGTCTAATCAATTTTGTGCCAACAAAATGGTTATGTTGTCAGGACCTGCGTTAAAAGGGAAACAATAGGGAGAATGCTTCCACAGATTCACCGATCCAATATTCACCAGTGGTGGGAGAAAAATTGTGATGCCTTCATATGGAAAGAAATAGAGCTACGAGGAAAATCTGTGAAAGATACACAAGAGGTTTTTTTTTATTCAGAAAGATCGAGTGACCAGTACGAGATATTATGGATTAAGCTTACGGAAGAACTTTTCCATTGGATAGATAGGCTCCAAGAGGCTCTAGAATTTTACGAATGAGTCAAGAAGACCTGCACTTGGGATACAAAAAATATCACAACACTTCATCGGTTGGATCATCCGATAACGCGAGAAATCTATTTCTAGTTCAATACAACAAGAGAAGGATACATTATCGAGTTTGCAGTTGAGAATCATCAATATTTTTCACAAGCAGAAGCATATTTCAAGAAAGACACAAGGGGAAGATTGTTGAGAGAAACCCCCCTGTGGATTAAGGTTTTCTTGATGGAGGAGGGGATGTTGACTATGTCCCCGACTGAGATGGCAGGGTAAACAACCTCGCTTGGGGTGGGGTGAGTTTGGGGTGGAATCATGGCCTGAGAGAGGGGAGAGGGTTCTTTGACAAACAGGGGAGCAACAATAAATGGACTCAAGGGATGAGCGAGTCATGAAAAGAGTCACCATAGTTGAGAAGTGGTGGCGCGGTAAGATAAAGAAGGCAATGAAACTATCCGATAATTTTTGGAAAGAAGTCAGACCAGGAGAAGTCGAGGAAGGACAGATGGAAGAGTTGTGAAAGATGAGAAGACATGAAAGACTGGTCAGTCAAAGATTAAATGAGAGAGAAGCGCGGAGAGAAAGAATTCCCCAAGAGGGTGGACAAGAAGAAAAATGTGTAGAAGCACGGGAAAAGGAAGCCGACATGGATCTTGAAGAATAGAGAGAAGATTCAGCCCCAATGCCAGGAAAGATCGGGAATCTGGCTGAAGAGACCTCTCTAGAGGATGAGAACGAGACCCCCCATATCAAAGAAACTCGCCCCGAAGCCAGTGGCACCAGCCCCGAATCACCCTTACCCCAAGTGTCTTCTATACAAGTGGTAAATTCTATGCTACTTTCTTATGTTATTCCTATTCCGTTATAGTTAGTTAGTCAGTCACAACCAGGAAGCGCGACTACTAGGGGGATATTGGGATCCCCTGGTAGATCGCAACCATGATTGTTAGGTTTTATCTTGGTAGGATCAGTAAGATCAGCAATGGTTGGTAATGCGAGAGGTTTGATTGCTTGATACCCAGAATTTTGGGGTAAGGTACACGAGGATGTTGAGCAGCATTGGTTCTTATGTGAAGCAATTTGGAGGTTTAGAGGGACTCTGGATGCAAACAAATTGGTTGAGTTCCAGACTACCTTGAGAGTTTGTGTTCTCAAATGGTACATGAAGGCCATTGAGCTAGGGGTACCAGGAGTGCAAGGTCAAACGTTCACACTTGACCAAGTATGGAAAAAAATCATAGTGGAGTTTAAGCTACCCCAATCACAACAACAAGCTTTGTCTGAGTTGCGCGAAATTCAGCAGAGGGAAGGTGAATCGGCCTAGGAATATAGCCAGAAGTTTAAATACGTTATAGGGAGGATAGCGCATCCAATTCATGAGGAACATCAAAGAGAATGGTATATCCAGGGATTGCTACCTCTGACAAGGATTTCGTTAACGCAACAACCAATAGCCACTTTGACAGATGCCTTGGAACAATCAATGAAGATTGATACTCACCATAAATTCAATTTCCATGCATTAATTTCCCCAAAATCCCCATATTTTCTCTTAAACGCTAATTTCCTAAGAAATAAGGAAATTCCTTAAAAATAGGGAGAATTTCCTCCTTTGCTAACTCGTGAATTACTTGGCCAAATTTGGTGTTTAGACATGCATTTGATTTCTAATTTTATCCTCCATACATCATAACCCTTCTTAAACACCCAAACACATTACTTCATGATCATTATCTCCCTTTTGTTTCCTCAAGTGCGCCTTCACACTCTTTGTTAGGGACCTAACCTCCCTAACCCCTCACGTAAGTAGAATAATATAGTTTCCATGTAATAAAGACCCACATTAGTTAATATGGCCTATCTAATAAATGTGAACAAGTCAATTTAAGAAAACCTAATAGAAGTTTCTACTTCTAGAAAGATCTTCTTCCAGAATGTTCTTTAGAAAATAGAATTAGTATAAATAAGAGTAGGAGGCATGAGAAAGCCTTGTCTTGAGAATTATTGTAATAGAGCAATGCTCTGCTGGAGGTTTCCTCCTCGAAAAGGCAAGTGAATATTATTTTCTATCAATAAAGGTATCAATTTTTGTTGTGGCTCTCTACAATTTTGTTGTTCCGCTAGTATTTTCTGCAGTGTTTATGATTTTTGCTTAATATAATAGATCTGGTACCTAACAAGGGGTATCATAGCACTTTCCTCTGGGGAAACTAGGAAAAACATTTCAGGGTAGAGACATGTATTGTCGGATTTTTTAAAGCACATAGATCTGTCGCTTAGCTAGTAAAATTGTAGTGGGGAAGACTACACACAAGAAATACAAATTGTTTCAGGGGGTTGTCTAGAAACAAATGTTTCACCTTTGTAAGTACCCCGAGAGTAGTATCTCATCAAACAAAATATGTACACAACCATCACTCCCACGTATCGATAGGTATATCGGGAGTCTTGTAGGTCTCCTAAAGCCATCTCTTTATCAATCGATGTCACCTGATTGCTATAGTGAGACTGATAACAATGCTCGAGAATATACTCTCTAGTACCTAGGTAATATGGTAGTACGACTAAGGGTACAATCGAGCCTCCTTAGTTGGTGCTCTGAGATATTGGGTTGAGTACTATTATTCAACCTTGCACGTATATCAGAGAGCTATAGCATAGGGAAAACCCTTATCTGTAGGAATCCTAAAAACCCTAACCCTTGGGAAAGGAACAAAACAGAAAAATAAAAACAAAGATCTATTGTCGTTCAACCCTGACTCATGGATTCTACATTCCTACACAATTTTTTGGTTAACAATTTGGGCAAGTTGTCATTGCAGTATTCTTTCGACTGGAGTAATGTTGAAATAATGTAACTGCGAAGAGCATTCTTATTATTTTGTTATTGGATTAAATCCCCATTGTGGATTAATCATGTCATTATTATTATTATTATTGGATTAATCCCCATTGAGGATTAATCATGTCGGTAATTGTATAAGGACCAAATCCCCTTTTGCGG
>SNQJ01S0234400.1:0-13969 GCA_010110895.2 Picea sitchensis
TGTCACTAATCTGCTTGATAATGATTCCACGTGACCCCTTGTCGGTGCCGTATTTATTCTTCATCTCCTTGACCATTTATTTCTCCTTTGTTTTTTCCTCGAGGAATTGTGCATGATCCATGCCCTGTGATGTGTGCAATGAGCTCTACATCTATTAAGACGGGTTGTTCTAGCAACATATCTCCGCCATGTGTGACCGCCATCAACTGCTTGACATAATTGTTTCCATATTGGCCTCTTCCAAAGTGTGGTAGGTCCAACAAACCTAAAATCCCAGTTTTTTCCAGTCCTGCTACCCACTGGACTAGTTGATGAATTGGTTCCCCAAAGGGATCTATACCCATAGTGTATAGCTAGAATTACTTAGCAAACTCCGAGAACTTGTCCGTGTCCATTACATCATGGTCAGAGTACCTCAATTTATCTACATAACCTATCAAGTCTACTGCTACATGTACCCCTTCTGGTATGTGTGGAAAAACAATTGTTGCGGCAGTTTGTCTACGTTGTGACCTAGGTATCATCTTCTTGTCCTTTAGTAGTGGTGGTTGACTCGAGGTTCCATCCTCCATTGTTAATTATCTGGGATACTTCTCTAGCTGGCCAGTGACATCTTCCACTACTCCCTCCTATGGTTGTTCTGACACGGTTGTCTGTGATTCTTCTCGCATGACCGTTTCTTCTTGGTTTGGAGTCATCTTATTGAATCTTGGGGCTTCTATGGGGTTTTCTAGTTGCACTTGGCTTCCTACATCTTCATTCTATTGGCCCTGACCCTCTTTTGACATATCAATTTCCATTCTCGCAGGTGATGTCTATTGGTTTTCTTCTTCGATGCATGTGGGAATTACTGGTGTTGCATCCGAAGATGGTATTTCGTCCACATTGATGACTTCTGGCAGCTAATATGGTTTTGTTTGCTTCCCTGTGATTATTGTGCTCTAGTCCTAAATCAGAGTTGCCTGGCTATTTGGATTAGTTCTCCTTGTTTGGGTGGTGCCAGGGTGGTAAATTCTTGTCATTCGTTGAGCTCAGTAGCCTCTGCAACCTCTGCAAACTTCACTCTCTACTTCGTATGCTCTATTGCTCTGTGTCTTTTCCAATTTCTCCATAAGATTTTTGCTCCCACGTCCTTGATTTGTATGGGCATCATGTGAAGCTTGACGAATATGTTACCACGATTATAGATTCAATGAACTTCTTTTTCCTTCATACTTTCCATTAATTCTCCTCTTTGTCTCCAGTTGACACGATTAATGCGACGTCCCGTCACTCGTTTCTGGAATTCAATTTCTCTAGCCTCTGTTACTTAGCGCTTCTTTTTCCATATCTGCCTTTCCATATTTTTTTATCTTTGAATTGATTGTTAGCCTTGTCTCCCTTGGGCTCGTATTTCCAAGTGTGCATGCTCTTTCTCCTTTCGGCGCACTGTGCCTCTATACTATACCTTTTTCTTTTTACTGTGCATTGTCTTTCAAGTTGCAGGTGGTCGAATATACTTGTACATATTCAGTTGAATCCCATTGATCATCCCTATGAGTTCTATGCCTCCTAATTCCTTCAACTGTATGGATTCCCCATCCGTGATAGTTTTTACTTTATATGGTCCTAACCAATTCATTTTGAGTTTTCCTAGATGCCGAAGGGATTTATTTTCATACATCAACACTAAGTCTCCTTCCTTGAAAGTTTTCCTCTTGATATGTCTGTCATGCCAATATTTGTCCCTTGCTTTCTGAACTTGTTGGTGGAACCCTTCTAGGATCCTATCTTCCTCCATGATCATCAGTTGGTTCATCCTATCCTGTACTGCGCCTCATTCTGTCAGGTTCGTAATCGCTTCTACGCGTAGACTGGGTACCAGAAATTCTAATGGCACCACTGCTTCTTATCCATATACCAATATGAATGGCATGTGTCCTATCAATTTGTTACATGTGGTCTTGTATGCCCATAATATTGCTGGTATTAGGTCCCAATCACCCCTGTTGACATTACAGATCTTCGTCAGTGCATTTTCAAGGATTTTGTTTAATTCTTCTACTGTTCCATTTTCCTGTGGGTGATATGGTGTACTCTTTTGATGATGAATTTCAAATTCCTCCATCATCACCTTAATAGTGTTTTTAATGAAGTGAGTGCCTTGGTTTCTCATCAAAATCCTTAGGCAACCAAATCTAGTAATCACATGCTCAAATAGAAAATGTGTTGTTGTTTATGCGCTCCAATCTTTGACTGGTGCTAATTCTGTTCATGTTCTAGCACATATCTTCGCAAGATGATATCTGCACCCATTTTGTATAAGTGTCCTGCAATCAATTGATAATCTGTAGCCCAGACTACTAGGTTTTTCTTCTGCATGATGTTATATTCTTGTGTTGCATTCCTCGTACTCAAGTGATGGATGATGTCTGCAAATTATTCATCGATGATCTGAACTGAAAATAGCTGTGCGTCCAAAAAGTTGTCCTCTAAAATTGTAGGTTCCTCTCCATTTGTGACCCTTGATAGGTGGTCAGGTCCTGCGTTCAACTTCCCTGGCTTGACTATTACTTCAAAATCAAATTCTTGAAATAGTAGTAACCATCGAATGATTCTCCTCCCCAACACTGGCTTGTTGACTAGGTACTTGAGGGATGAGTGATCTGTGAACATCCTAAAATGTTTTCCCAGAAAGTAATGTCTTAACTTCTGCAGCGAGTAGACCATAGATAGGCATTCCCTCTCTGTAGTGTTGTGGTTATGCTCTGATTCTGACAATTTTCTTCTTGCGAATTCTTTCAAATGATCCAAATCTCCTGCTCGTGGTTGCACCAAAATATATCCAAGTTCTATGGTTGATGCATCTACATGTACGTGGAATGTATTCTCCCAGTCTAGGAATACTAAGATTGGTGCGGTTACCATATTTTCTTTTAGCGTATCCAGGCCGTGTTGACAATCCTCATTCCACTGAAACTTTGTATCTTTTCTTAACAGTTTCTCGATTGGCGCGGTGATCTGCGTGTACCATTTGATAAAATTTTTGTGGTATCATGTGTGTCCCAATGTCGCCCTTACTTGTTAGACTATTTTCGGTGGTGGTAGGTTAACGATTACTGCAATCTTTGCAGGATCTAATAGTAAACCTTGATTTCATTCTATATGGCCCAATAGTATCCCAAACAAAGTTCTGAAAATGCACTTCTTTATGTTTAATGATATATGGAATTGCCTGCATATTTCTAACATCACCCGCAAGACCTCTACATGGTATTTAAATAGAATATAGACTTTCCAATCATCCAAGTATACCTCTAGAAATTGGTGGATAAATTCCTTAAATGCAGTTATGACTACTCTGGAAAATATTGTTGGTGCATTCTTTAGTCTCAACAACATGACCGTGTACTAGTAGGATCCCCATTTTGTAGAAAACGTGGTCTTGTATATGTCTTTCTGTGCTATCTTGATGTGGCGGTATCCTGAGAATCCATCAGTGAATGAGTAAACTTGTGTCCCCCTATGTTATCCAACACTTCATCTGTGAAAGGTGTAGGGAATGGGTCATGTAGGCATGCATCGTTCAACTTCCTCAAGTTGATGCATATTCTTATGCCTCCTTGTTTTTTCTCCTGAACTACCATCTGGATTATCCATTTTGATTCTTCCACAGGTTCTATGATTTCGGCTTCAAGCATTCTATCGTTCTTAGCTTTAAATTTTTACTTATAGATCAGATTTAGTTTGTATGGCCTTTTTTTGATCGGTCTTGCCTCGACTCTGAGTGGTATCTTCATTTCACCAATCTCTCCTTCTATACCCTTCATTTTTTATTGTGGGGAATAGGTCAATTTACTCACACAGTAACTTTGTTATGCTTTCTACTGTCTGCTCATCCCATCAGTCTCCAATGCTAGCCATTTTGGGATTCTCAACTATCCCAATGTTTACTTTCTTCACCTTGATCGGCACAACAATTATTTATGATTCTAGAGGTGGACCTTCCACTTCTCTTTCGCCTTCCACTTCCTCGATATGGATATCGCGCGGATCTTCTTCATTTGGTGCTTCTTCTTGCACATGGTAGCATGGCAACAGTTCTTTCATTGTCTGTCTGTTCCACTGTTGTTCCTCTATTATGAGTTCAACTTTTGGTTCCTTAGTGAATATCGCCCCTCTTATCTTCTTAAGTGTTGCATCTATGTTGGGGTTCTCATGCTTGAATGAGAAAGTGATTATAAAATTCTGTTGTATTACTGGCCAGCTCGTTGTTCCTCTGCGTAGTTCCTGGTCCATATACTAGTTTTCCAGTATGCCTTCTAGTGTGTGTACAAAATGATGAGGCCATTCCTCTAGAGGTGCCATTTTCCACAACACTCTACACTTCTCCAAGTGTTTCTCTAGTTCCACCTATCCATCATACTTCTTTTGCTGGTTGTTTCTCTGTTCTGTGCCAAACCTTATGCACAATAACCGCTTCCATTGGTACCAATCCTTTATTGTTTCCTTGTGTGCACCCCACCATCTTGCAGGTGTGGCCTTGAGTGTTATATTGAGTGCTAAGAGTCTATTATTTTAGAACATTTCATCTTCATAATGTGTCAAGAATGCTTCTAGATTGTTTGCCCCATGGAAACTGGGTGGTTCCCTTATCTCCGTACCTACCCATCTTACTGTGCAGTCTATTCTTGCGCATCTTCTTGTGGAAACTTTGTGTAGCCTCTGTTTCTAGTTCTCTAAACCTATATCTGAGTCTGATGCACATGAAGTAATTCTCCACCAACTGAGTATCCCATCTGTAGTTGGGTTTATGTAATCCTCATCGTGCGCAGTTTTTCTGTACAATTGGCTAATTTCCTCCAAGTCCAAGCAAGTAGGCTCTACAAACCTTTCCCCTTCTAATGGGTCTAATCGTGGAATGACCCTGTATTCTCCTGATTCAAATGTCATTTTTTGTGTATTTAAATTGACTATGGCCTGGTTATCAAATTCCCAATCCAAGTTAAGCAATGTTGGATAGGGTGTTGTGTCGTCCACTATTTCAATCACTTCGAAGTCTGCTTTAGTGCACACTCCATCCAGGTCTATTGTCACTCTTTTCAGTCCTCCAATTAAGAGAAATCTATGTTGGTTTGCTAGTCTCAGCTGAACGGGTGAATATCCTAATGTGAACTCTCCCATACATTTCCATGTCTTCTTCGGTAATACATTGAATTCGGATCCTAGATCCAGTATGATATCTCCCATGTTGAAATATCCGATGTTGGCATTCAGCGTGAACTCCCTACTTGTTCTTATCATTGTATGTAGGTGATTGATTGTTTTTTGTTCTG
Organism: Picea sitchensis; assembly: GCA_010110895.2. Taxonomy (NCBI): domain Eukaryota; kingdom Viridiplantae; phylum Streptophyta; class Pinopsida; order Pinales; family Pinaceae; genus Picea; species Picea sitchensis. The sequence continues at coordinate 5,316 of SNQJ01S0234400.1, forward strand.
GTTTTCCTTCTATCTCTATGCTACATCTTTCTAATATATTTTGTAGTATTTTGATAGAAGATCGATCATTCAATAGTTTTACATGTTATCATCAGAACAATTTTCAGATCAGGCTCCGAGTTTCAAAGATTTAGTGAAAGGCCACATCGCTGTGGAGGTGTGATAGTTTGGAGGATAAAGTCTTATATGGTGACATGCAGAAAAATATAGTGGAGGCACAAAAGACAGGATTCTTCAGATCGTCGAATTTAAGAGTAACCCGGATCAACGACTTAGAGGCATATCGGGGGACGAAGAAGCATGAAAGATAATTTCTTAAAGGCGGGCTGAGGAAAACCACTATGGTTTTATTTGTGGATGCGTGACACCTATAGAGGTACATTAGGGAAAAACGTGATCTGCCTTAAAACCATTTTCTTCAACTCCTGATGTTGATAGTTGTTGCGGCATGATGGACCATCGATCTTAGAGTGATCCAGATCAACAGATGAAACTCATATCGGTGATCCAAGTAGCGCAAGGATTAATCATTCGAGCACGGTCCAGGGATAATTGTCATGGTTTCAAACGTGGACATGTGGCTCCCTCTGAGGCACATCGGGGTGAAAAGTGGTTTACCTAAAACTGTTTTCTCCAACCCTTGATGTAAATAGGAACGTATAAAAGGAGGGCCTCCGACATTATTTTATGATATTTTGAAGCATTCAAACGTTCAAAAATTGGTGCAAAGCATCGATTCGAAAATCAAGTTCAAAATTGAATCAAATTCGTGCATTCTTCGCCACTTAAGCATGTATTTTTCACCATTGACGATAATCCTGTCATTTTATCTGTGAATGAATAAGACATTGCCTCTAGAGAAGAAGCCCTAATTGACAGGGACTCTGAATTTTTCAACACAGAGATAACAATCTCACCCATTTTTGTGTCCAAATCAAATTTGTTGGACAATGTTGGAACCCGCATACCTTTCCTCGAAGAGGCTCAAGCCTCCATCACCGCTTGCATCGTAGAATTAGTATTTCCTTTCCTTGAATTTGTAAGCTTGTGTGCGGAGCGATATTATCGGGAAGAAAGAGTCATTTTGAATAAATTAGGGCAAGAGGTTTTATATGAGATAGTCATTCCGTCGCTTCGGCACATCCTCAGTATACCATAATCTCCCCCCACAGTGTTAGATCCCTTCGAGGAAGAAAAGATGGTCACAATTTATAGAGAATTCCCACCAGAAGTAAAAACCCTGTTTCTGCAGACCATTGTCAAACCTGAACACCATTCAAAGAGTCTGGCATTGCCTGCCAATGTAAGCATCATGCTCATCAAAGTCCAGTGGGATTGTTCTCTACTGACTCAAATTCTAGGGTTGGATAATGAAAATTTTGTGTTAGAAGTCATGTTAAGTTTCTTGTCGACCTTCTTTATGTCAGGTTCTGGTCAGTCGGTTAGTGTCAATTTTCACAAATTCATAGCTGATAATATGCATCAATAGTTGGTAAACTTCAATTCATTGAGACACTTCAGATACTACACGCACTTGCTGAGAATGTTCCTGGAATATAACATAACCAAATTTCCTGAGACTACATTTATTTCGACCAAGTGTAAAAGAATCACCATGCTTATTTTCATCAATAATATTATGTCCAAGGTGTACAATATTATTTTCAGTTCAGATCTGTCGAGGGTTTTGGAAGAAATGAGAAGTTCATTACAACCAAATTCAAAGAACAAGGTAGGAGATTGGATGTTGTTCATACAGTCTACTGTGATTTGGGTATATGGCTATCAGGAAGGACCTTATCTTTTACCGGTCTTTTTGACACCCATAATTTTTTCTTTGTAGTTCATAAGACAAAGGACTATCTCAGAGACAGAGCATTTTCTGAAAGCACATAAGGCTTCTAACCTAAATTTTCCTTTCATGGTGGGGCCCTTTTTGGTAAATAAAAAGTCTTGTTTGCATATGATCCAATACAAACTCAATGAATTCGGGTTCACATAGTTGAAAGGGAGGAAATATGATCCACATCAGATCATATCAAAGAGAATATTGGTGAGCAAACGAGACCCCTATGAACATAAGAAATTTGATGGATTCGATAAGCTAGACAATCTAGAAACCTCTGTAGATATCGAGGTCACTCTGCATCATGATCAAACAAAACAAACAGAACCAACCTCTCGGCAGAGACCAACACAAAAACCTTCTCCTAGGTTGGTTTTGAAATCCCCTAAAATGAGTGTCTATAATAAGAAGAGCAGTTCAGAGGCCTTGGGTTCCAGTAGCCAACAAGATACTCCCAAGAAAATGAAAATCACACCACCCTCTCAAATAGTTGACCTGGAAGAAGAAGATCCCAAAGGGAAAATGAGCATGGAGATGGTGGAAGGTGCAACCAAGAATGAAGAAGATGGTACAGGAAGAATGCCGCAAAATGAAAGAAACTCAAAGGTTTTTAGAAGCAGGAAACACATATTTGGCAAGACACCTGTGGCAGTTTATCAGTCCAAGGAAGATTTAATGAACCAGTATGTTGTGAAGGGAAGTATGGCCAATAGTAAAATAAGAGACCTTTTACCTAAAGTAGAGAAGATGTCCTGGGATAAGGCTTCCTTACTCTTAGTTAGGGATGTGGAAATAAAGACGTTTAACATAGCAGTGGCTGATGAGGATAAGGTGTATGATAAGGTGTTTGAGTTCAAAATTCACTATGAAAATATTTGTTCCCCTAACAAAGTAAAGATCCACAGGAATGTCAGTGACATGCTATATTCAGATTATCTGAGTTTAGGTCTGAGGGTTGCGAGATTGACAACACATGCACTCAAACTAGATGGACAAATGAAACAGGAAAATGCATCCAACAAAGCCTGGATGACACAGGTCAAAAGGTTAGAATCTGAAGGCCCCAAAGGGGTAAAGGATTCTCTATATGAGAAAGATAAGATGATCCAAAGCCTAAAGAAAAAGTTGAAGATGTCCCCTATAGATCATCTACAGACAACAGAGCTAACTGCTTTGGATTAGGAGAAGGAAACAGTCAGACAATAAGCACTTGATCACAGAGCTAAAGTGTTGCAGTTAGAAAAATAAAAAGAGATTTGGTCACAAGCATAGGTAGTAACATCAGATATGGCTGTCATTGTACCTGCAAATATAGAGGCTGGATCAAGAACTGAGGGGTTGGTTCAAGCTATGTACCAAGTAAGCTTAAAAACATGGGAGATCAAGGGCCTGAAAGAAGTCATAGAAAAGTTGAAACAAGAGATGAAAGTAAAATATGAGAAGATGGCTCAACTTCACAGAGATAATCAATATTTGCAAGAGAGAGTGAGCAAGCTGAAAAAAAGGTTAAAGGGAAAAAAACTATTACAGGGAGATAAACATGTAATATGGGTTGCTATTGCTATAGAGGCAGCTAAGTTTATTCCTTATATGAATTTTATAAATGATAAAGACAACGTGGTTGCTACGGCTCAGAGCAGGTGTATTGTTGTTAATGAAATATTAGCCAAGAAACCCTCAGAATGGGCCCAAAATGCTATTGACTTGCTAAATTTTGTACCAACTACTGATCTTCAAACTATCAGGGTAAAGGACAGTACTACGTTGATCATTTGGGCCAGAAGGATGATCGACAAGCATAACCTACTTAGATCAGTCCAAAACAAGGCTATGCAAATGGAGCATGACATACAAGAGTTTAAGGATGCATTTGAACAATTTTTTATCAAAGGCCTCCCATCATTTTTGGATGGCAAGGGTTCATTATACAATCAAGAAGACTACAATTCTCTCCTCATTCCGTGTAGAATGGACCATTGTAAATTTGAAGCTATGGAAGAAAGTCTGAAAGGCCCAAGTCTGGTAGAATATTTGGCTACAAACTTTGAAATTTTGAATAAGTTCAAAACAGTAAAGGTTGGCCTGTCGACTATGTCCTACACAATGTGCATTGACTTGGATATTTTGATTAAAGAGATGATGGATTACGAAATTCCCTCTAATTCACAATGGAAGGAAATCGTGCGACTGGGTAAAATGAAGTGCAGTATCCCCTGAGCTAGTAAGTGATATCCAGGTGTCACCAAATTTGTATATCCAACAAAATGTCAGAGCGAGACATATAGCGTGGAGGAAGCCGAATAGTGAGAGAAATTGTCCATAATTTTGAAGCGTTTTTTTATTAATCATTGTAAATCGTTTCGTGTATCAAAACTATATGTCGAAATGTTTTTAGAAGATGAAACTCTTCAGTTTCAACCTTTGTAATCGAATTGTATAAATACTAGGATACTTGAATGAATTATTGTTGGTAGAAGTGCAAGAGCACCCTTTTGGTTTTTTCGAACTCTATTGTAATTTTTTGAAGATGAATTGAATATATATGCAGAAACTTTTGAAGTCTCTACGAAAAGATTCTAATTGGTGGTGATATGAGATTTGTCTTCTTTCATCGTATGTATGTCCTATGATCCTTTATTCCATTTGCATTCTCTTCTGTTTAAATTGGATAGTTAAAATCCAATAATTCGTCTTATGAAGATCTCGGTTTAAACAATTTAAACCGTGTGATTGTCTTCTTAACTAATTCAGAATTAATTTCAGTAATGCTCTGATGCAGTTATCTGTTCTCTTTATCTTCCTACACTCTATTAAATTTCAAGAATAAATCAGACTCATCACCTAGTTTAGCATTTATCCTTTGGAGATTTCTATCGGCTGGTCATTGTTTTCATTCACTTTCAGAATTTTGACTCCATAGCCCTGAGTGTTCCTCCCCTTCCTTGCCAACAACTTTATTAAAACCCCCCCAAAACTTACTAAAATCTAGCCACCAATTTCCAAAGAAATATCAAGTGAAACGAGAGAGACCTCTCTGAGTTGAGCAGGCTAGTGCCTTAGCTCTAAATCTGGTTGAAACAGTTACCTCTGTCATTTGTCTATTTAGCCGGACAAAAGTTACAGAGTGCTAACATTACACATGATTGTAAAAAGCCTTTGATTGCACTTACTTGTCCCAGGGGCTGCATTTATTTGGTATGATCCAACGATGGAGGCATATCATACTCTGATACTTGTTATGTTGCGCGGTTGAATTCGACGCGATGTCTTTCTTCATAAATTATTTTCTTGCTTTCTTAAATTTTTCCTTCTCGTTCTACGCGTTGAACTATTTCCTTGGTTCAACATTCTTCTTCACCCACTGGTGTTGTAATGGATCTTGACAGACTGCGCCATTTCTTCTTTTATCTCCTCCATGCGTAACTATGTTGATGTTTTGTTGTTCATCCCTTGCTTCGGATGAAATCCATTGAACATTTTGGTTGTTCAGATTCCTCTTTTCCTGGATCTTCCCTAGTAATGTAGGACATTATTTTGTGTCATGATCCGATGCACGACAATACATACAAGTCGTTGGTGGAAGTGGACATTCTCTTGCATAGTGTCCTGGTTGTTGAAAGTTGTGACATACCACTGGTCCTCTACCTCTTCCAAAGCCTCCTCTATCTCATCCTCCACCTATGTAGCTAGATAGATCTCCTCACGTCACATTATACTAAGGCGCCTGATTGTACTACGCAATATTGTACTGAGGTTGCACTGTGTTGTAGTGTGGCTACGCGGTATTATATGGTTGTTGTGTAGTATTATACTGTGGCTGCAAAATGTTGTATGGGGTTGGTACTTGGTTAAACTGAGGTGCATATTTCCTGATAATAATTTCTTCCTGCACCCTATATGCATATGATGTCCTCTCTCTCATCAAGTTCATAATGCTACAGTCTTTGTCATCATGGCCCACTGATTTGCAAAAGTTGCAATATGAACTCTTTGGGCCTGTTTGGTACTTTTGCAACATTGGGCAGTGATATGGATCATGGCTCAGTTTCTTATAGATCTCGCACCAGATTCCTCCTCTTGGTAATGGATTTGGCATAGCTACTTCCATGTACTGTGCGAATGTTGGACATTCGTTCTTTTGGTGTCCTTTCATCCTGCATGTGGTACACCAAACGACTTCTCGTTTGTCCTTACTTTTGTTCTGATTTACCTGGAATGTTAAGTTCTTCAAATCCTCCTTCACCTCTTCAATGGATGGATCTGTCTTATGATATTGGTTTTCTTCCAGTTGCAGGGATGCATGTAGAGCCTCTGCCTGTGTCTGAAAATTCTATTTTTACAGTGGATATTTCAAGTGTGGTAGTAGTGAATTGACGAACTGGTGCATGTGCTGCATATCAGTCATGAGATATTTCAACTTTCCTTTCAGTCACTAGAATCTTTGGTCAATATCCCATACAGATTCTTCTAGTTTATGTCTAATTTTTATCATCTCATTCATGTACTGGTCCTCTGAACTTGGCTTCTGAAACTCATTTATCATCAATTTCTTGATATCCACAATTATTCTGGTTGTCCCTGGTGGATTATTTGTCACTAAATGCATATACCAATCTAGTGCACGATCCCTTAGTGTGATTGCTAGATGCACAAGTTTAGTGTCCTCGTCTGTGATTTTTTTTTCTTCACATATCTTCTCACAAATAAAGAAGTTCTTTTCCAGGTCCTCCAACGCTTCTCCTTTGAATTCTGGTAACCTGATGGTGGGATCGTGTCCTTCCATCTTGAATGTTGAACTAATACCTCCTTACGATGTATATACTTGACTAGTGCTTCCTGAAATGGCTCCTCCAGTCGTTGTTCCTTATGTAGATGTACTTCTTGTTGTCTTCCTTCTCCCGAAATTCAGTTGTCTAAATGATGGTGTTCTTTTGGGTGATTTAGTCGCACATGGGTTTATGGGTTCCACATTGACATTAATATGGATAGGATTGTTGTCTTCTCTTCCTTCTCTTGGACCTTTCATATTCCTCTCATATGTTGCGCACAAGATCTCCTCAATCTGCTCCACATCCCAGAGATCCTCTACCTCCTCTTCATCACTGTTATAGAAAATATTTTCTTCACCCTATGCAATCTTGCATAAAGGGCCTTTTTCCATTTCCCTATGCACACTTTTCATCCCTTTCTGCAAATCCCATAGCTAAAAATACATATTTTTCACATGTATGCACCTTGCCTACTATACATCATGTGTATATGCATGTTGTACCACTACAACCCGTGTACATCGGGATTTGTGCCCAAAAATGAAAACTTTTCCATGAAAATTTGATCCGTACCTACCCATCTTACTGCACAGTCTATTGTTGCGCATCTTCTTGTGGAAACTTCGTGGAGCCTCTGTTTCTAGTTCTCTAAACCTATATCTGAGTCTGATGCACATGAAGTAATTCTCCACCAACTGAGTATCCCATCTGTAGTTGGGTTTACGTAATCCTCATCACACGCAGTTGTTCTGTACAATTGGCTAATTTCCTCCAAGCAAGTAGGCTCTACAAACCTTTCCCCTTCTGATGGGTCTAATGGTGCAATGACCCTGTATTCTCCTGATTCAAATGTCATTTTTCATGTATTTAAATTGACTATGGCCTAGTTATAAAATGCCCAATCCAAGTCAAGCAATGTTGTATATGGTGTTGTGTCGTTCACTATTTCAATCACTTCAAATTCTGCTTTAGTGCACACTCCATCCAGGTCTACTGTCACTCTTTTCAGTCCTCCAATTAAGAGAACTCTATGTTGGTTTGCTAGTTTCAACTGAATGGGTGAATATCCTAATGTGGTCTCTCCCATACATTTCCATGTCTTCTTCGATAATACATTGAATTCAGATCCTAGATCCAATATGATATCTCCCATGTTGAAATATCCGATGTTGGCATTCAGCATGAACTCCCTACTTGTTCTTATCCTTGTATGTAGGTGATTGATTGTTTTCTTTTCTAGTTTTACTTCTATCTCTATGCTACATATTTCTAATATATTTTGCAGTATTTTGATAGAAGATCGATCATTAAATAGTTTTACATGTTATCATCACAACAATTTTCAGATCAGGCTCTGAATTTCAAACATTTAGTGAAAGGCCACATCGCTGCGGAGGTGCGATAGTTTGGAGGATAAAGTCTTATATGGTGACATGCAGAAAAATATAGCGGAGGCACAAAAGGAAAGATTCTTTAGACCGTCGAATCTAAGAGTAACCCAGATCAACGACTGAGAGGCATATCGGTGGACAAACAAGCGCGGAAGATAATTTCTCAAAGGCGGGTCGGGGAAAACCACTATGGTTTTATTCGTGGACGCGCGACACCTCTAGAGGTACATCGGGGCAAAACGTGGTCTGCCTTAAAACCATTTTCTTCAACTCCCGATGTTGATAGTTGATGCGGCATGGTGGACCATCGATCTTAGAGTGATCCAGATCAATAGATAAAACTCATATCGGTGATCCAAGTAGCGCAAGGATTAATCATTCGAGCGTGGGCCAGGGAAAATTGTCGTGGTTTCAAACATGGACATGTGGCTCCCTCTGAGGCACATCGGGGTGAAAATTGGTCTACCTAAAACCGTTTTCTCCAACCCCTGATGTAAATAGGCACGTATAAAAGGAGGGCCTCTGACATTATTTTATGATATTTTGAAGCATTCAAACATTCAAAAATTTGCGCAAAGCATCGATTTGAAAATCAAGTTCAAAACTGAATCACATTCATGCATTCTTCGTCGCTTAAACATGTATTTT
>SNQJ01S0234402.1:0-13969 GCA_010110895.2 Picea sitchensis
ATTTAGTTTTTGTTTAATTCTTGTTAATAGCTTAGTTGTTTTCTTTCTAACCTTTTACATTACAGCTGTCATGACTAGCAGAGCCCAACTAGGCATGTAAGAACTCACTTTTTGCTCACACATCGACGAAAAGAGTGCAAACACCTAGGGTAGTAACTGTTAGAGAAATTTCATCATTACAACTGAAGAAATGTTATAGAAGAGGATGCCAAATATTTGCAGTTCATATGGAGGAGACACCTAAAGACAAGGTGCCAAATTTAGAGGATTATCCAGTCCCTAAAGAGTTTGAAGATGTATTCAAGGAAGTACCAGGACTACCCCGAAGGATAGAAATTGATTTCTCTATAGATTTTATGCCTGGAGCAGCACCAGTATCAAAGACTCCTTACAGGATGAGTACACCAAAATTGAAGGAGCTTCAAATGTAGCTTGAAGAACTTTTGAAGAAGGGGTATATATGCCCAATTGTATCACCTTGGGGTGCCCCAGTATTGTTTATGAAAAATAAAGATGGAACGTTAAGATTGTGTTGACTTCAGAAATTGAATAAAGTGACTGTTGAGAACAAATATCCTCTACCAAGGATTGATGACCTCTTTGATCAATTGAAGGATGCAAGGATATTTTCAAAGATAGATATTAGATCATGATACCAACAAGTAAGAATTAAAGAAGAAGATGTTAGCAAGACCACCTTCAGGACAAGGTATGGTCATTATGAATTCACGGTGGTACCATTTGGATTGTCAAATGCACCGATTGTTTTCATGTGCTTAATGAATGGTGTTTTCCAAGATTATTTGGACAAGTTTGTCATTGTCTTTTTGGATGAAATTCTTATATATTCCAAGTCATAGGAAGAGCATGAACATCATTTGAGGATGGTGTTGCAAGTATTAAGGGAGAATCAGTTGTATGCCAAATTGATAAAGTGCTCATTTTATCAGAAACAAATTCATTATTTGGCACATATCATCTCAAAAGATGGGACAACAATGGACCCTGAGAAGGTAGAAGCCATTAGAGAATGGTCATCACCAAATAATGTGACATAGGTCATATCTTTCATGGGTCTTGCATGTTACTATAGGAGATTCATTGGAGGATTCTCGAAGATAGCACACCTAATCACTTCCTTGCAAAGGAAAGGTATGAAGTTTCAGTGGACAATGAACTGTGAAAGGAGTTTCCAACATTTGAAACAATTATTGACAAGTGCTCCAATACTAAGGATCGTAGACCCAAATGAAGATTTCATTGTATGCACAGATGCATGTAATGAAGGACTGGGTGGAGTCCTCAGTCAAGATGGATTTGTGATATGTTATGAATCAAGGAAGTTGAAGGAGCATGAAATAAACTATGCCACTCATGATTTGGAGTTGGAATCCATAGTGCATGTCTTGAGGAAATGGAGACACTACCTCACGGGAAAGATGTTTGAGCTAAGAACAAACCACAATGGTTTGAAATATTTATTTGATCAGCCAATCTAAATGCTAGACAAAGAAGATGGTTAGAATTTCTAAGTGAATATAACTTTGATATAAAGCATATCAAAGGGAAAGAAAATAAAGTGGTTGATGCACTCAGCAGGAGGGTGCATGAGCTTCATGTTATAACCATTAGCATGCATCACACTAATGTTAAAAGAAAAATTCTGGAGGCTACAAATACAGATCTGCATTATAGATAATTGGTAGCAATGCTACAACAGGGTAAGATACTTTGGAAGATGGATATTTATAAGTTGGGAGTAGATGGAATATTGTTGCATAAGAACAAAAATTTTGTACCAAATGTCCAGGAATTGAAACGTATAATTTTGCATGAGATGCATAATGCTCCTTATGCAAGGCACCCTGGATATCATAAAACCATAACAACAGTCAAGAGCCAATAATTTTGGCCAGGTATGAAGAGAGAAATTGCATAATACATCGCTAGGTGTATGGAATGACAGAATGTTAAAATAGAGCATAGGCACCCAACAGGATTGTTGCAACCTTTGCCCATTCTTGAATGGAAGTGGGAAGTGGTGACAATGGATTTTATTACGGGATTTCCTAGAACAAGAAAGATACATGATTCGATTATGGTAGTGGTGGACAAGCTTACAAAAGATGTCCATTTTATTCCACTAAAAACTACTCACAAAGCCGCAGATGTTGCTGATAGTTTCATGAAGGAAGTGGGACGATTGCATGGAATTCCTAAAACAATTGTTTCTGACAGAGACCCAAAATTCACCTCGAATTTATGGAAAGGATTTTTCAAAAGATTCGGAACGAATCTAAACTTTAGTACATCTTATCATCCTGAGTCTGATGGACAGACAAAAAGAGTGAATAGGGTGATAGAAGATATGTTGAGAATGTATGTGATGGATAAACCATCAAAATGGGAAGACTACCTACACTTGGTAGAATTTGCTTATAACAATGGGTATCATGCATCATTGAAAATGAGCCCATTTGAACCACTTTACAACAGAAGGTGCAATACTCTAGTAAGCTGGGATAATGCAGCTGATAGAACAATAGTCAGGCCAGAGTTGCTCAAGGAGATGGAGGACCAGATGTAAAAAATTAAGCAGAATTTGAAAACTGCCCAAGACAGACAGAAAAGTTATGCTGATAAAAACAAAATCCATAGAGAATTCAAAGTGGGTGATCATATTTTCCTGAAAGTAAAAGCTAACAGGAGATCCCTGAAGCTAGGAATCTACACCAAGTTAGCATCCAGATTTTGTGGACCATTTGAAATCCTAGAGAGGATTGGTCCAGTTGCCTATATGATTGCATTTCCTTCATCTATGTATGTTCATAATGTCGTTCATGTATCATTGCTAAATAAATATATACCCAATGTTAATCATGTTATTTATTGGAATGTTATCGAGGTGGAGCAAGAAGGCGCTTTACAAGTGCATCCGATGCACATCCTGTATCGAAAAATCAAACAACTCTGGAATCGAGACATAGGGATTTTAAAGGTCCAATGGACCTGGTACGGACCTAAAGATGCTACTTGGGATCATGAGGATGCAATGCGGTCAAAGTACCCACATAATTTTGAAGAATTTTGAGAATTTTGTTGTATATGGGTACATGATGCACTAAGGACAGTGCATAAATAAGGGGAGGGGATTGTAATATCCCTTGGGCCGAACCCAAATGTAAATATAATCCAACTATATTTAAGCTAGTGAGTTGTTTAGACATCATTTTTTTAATACACTTTCATGGCATGGTGCACGCATATACTACACCAAAAAATGATGTAATGCACACATTTATTAATACCACGCATAGTAACTAAGGTGCGCTCAACCTTAAAGTCAGAGGATACAATGCGCAATAACTAAGTGCATGAAATATTAAGGTCAACAAACCTTTGTGTATATAATATGCATTATAGGTTGGTGAGCCAGTATTATAAGCCATAATGCTTAAGTTTTGGTATTAGGCCGGAACGCCTAGAAGTCAAGGGCCAATGTGCCTACTTTGTACATGAGTCATGATTAATATAAAATACATCATTGCATGAAGACCAACCATGATAAAAGAGATGGGGACTGAAATTCACCAGTTAGGGAAAGGGAGGGCCAAAAGTCAAGGGAATATTATATTAATATTTCCTAAAACATAAAGTATGGATAATTATTTTATCCTAAGTTCTAAAGATGGGGATAAGTGGACCAAAGTAACTTCCGATATGAAAAGTGTCAAGTTGGGGACATGCATTCATATCGTGGGGAAATTTAGCTCATTTGGTGACTTCTCACAGATACCTTACCAGCAGCCCGACCACCATTATTTCACACAAGGACTTCCACGAAGAGTTAACGGTGATTATCTTCGACAGTTAGTTATCCAGTCAATGTATCCATGACCATTTCACTCATACATTCTGTTATCCTTGAGACAACCATTCCACCTTTTCAAAAATTGTTTCCCTCTCCCTTTTGGTTGGTGTACCTGGTTAGCTTGGAGCGAGATTGAAGAAGCAGGTTGTCAGGCCCGTGAGAAGTTCTCTGGGTGAGAGAATTGCTGGGGATTGATTTATGTTTGTGCTAAATTGTAGCTACAACTCTCTGATACTTCCGGTCCATCCTGTTGTTGAATCCATGGAAGGGAAGTGGGGTAGTTGAGGGACTGTTGAGAAGAGAATGGGCACACTTCCTTGGGTGGGACAGGCATGTGGGGAATGAGAGGTTGTAGGTTGTTAGTTGAGTGAGCACCTGAGACAGAGTCTTTCCTATTGTCCATGAGCCTTAGCCTGGATAGGAATCCCTTTACCCTAGGTGGAGTTCAGTCCCAACTCGGGGGTGATTCACTGTTGAGAGTGATGAACAGTGTAATCTATGGTTGGGAGGTTCATGGACGGTCTGTAAGAAGTTCGTGACAGTCTTTCTAAGATAAGTACCAATTGTGTGATATATGGATATGTTGTTTTTTTATTTACATGCTCATGTTACGATTTTATCATATATGTGACTATGAATGCTTGTGTGCTTATGGGTAGTTTCCTATAAATGATGCATATCGTTAATTACTATTATTTGTAATATAAGAGTCGTGTTACAGAAAGTAATTGTTTGTTTATGTTTAGATGTAAATCTTGCACGAGCGTGTTGTATGTATATGTTTTAGTTGCATGTAGTTTAAAGAGAAAATATAGGTGGAATTTCTTAGTTGACTACTGGGTATGCTACTATATTTTCTGTGGTATGGGAATGAAAGTGTTCCCTAGAGTAGCATGTTTCTGACGTGATGGCTGGGAATGTTACTGACGGGCATCAAAGCATGAGTAGTTTTTCTGGAGTGGCGTATCTTTGCCTCAGGTTGGTCGAGGGGATCGTTACATTTACTAATATGCAACCTGTCAAACAACTAATTCTTTGGTGAATATTTTTTTTTTGATACATGTTTGATGTCTTGAAATGATATTTTAAGTATTGAACTTCTTGCAACAGATTATTCATTGAGTGGTTTATTCTTTCCCTCTGTTTTCTATAATTTCATTGGTCTATCATTAGTGTGCCATCAGCCAAGGAGGGCCCTCATCCAAATTGTTCTTCCAACCCAACCTTTCCTTTGTCTTGATAGAATAACCCCCGGACCAACCAACAAAAGGTTAAAATAAGCAATCATTCGAAACTGATAGGTGGCCTAGTTTTTCCCTTGAGCAGTCAGGTGCATAATCTATTACCAACATGTACTATCCATATAGAATAGCATCACATTCAAATATATTAAAACTCATACCATTATACATGAAACAACCTTAGGTCCATTACCCAAACATTTGTGCTACCAGACTAATCTACAAGACTTTCTTCAAGGGTTGACATCAATGACAACCAACCTTAATCAATAATCTCCCCCTTTGGCATTGATGGCAACACTCTGATGCAATACTAAAATCATTTCATGCAATACTAAATTCATATCGCTCATTCTCCCACTGGAAACATGCCTTTGTCCTCTACATATCTGTGACCATTTCTCGCCATAGAACCATGCCTCTATCCTCTGCATCTGATGAATCTATCCCCCTTTGTCATCAATGGAAAATGTATCTTTCCATCTGGGGCTGCTCCCCTTGGCTGAACTGTCCTCTTTATGGTGCTTCCTCGTGTACATATAAGACATATAAGATAAGCATTAAAAAACATTCATTTTGGAATAGAAAAAACTGTGAGTCTCTGGCGAAGATACTCAAAGGCTTCTCGTGGAAGTGGTTTTGTAAAGATGTCTGCCACTTGTTATTTTGTGCCCACATACTCAACTCTAATGTTCATTTCTGCAACCTGTTCCCATAGAAAGTGATACTTGATTGGAATGTGCTTCATCTTGGAGTGCATCACCGAGTTCTTTGAGATACTTATAGTGATTATATTATCACAATAGATTTGAATGGGCTCATCATACTCAACTATATCTGTGAAATTTTGTTTCATCCAAAGAACCTGTGTACAACATGTTGTTGCTGCAACATACTCTTCCTCGGCTGTAGATAGAGACACTGATGATTTTTTCCTACTTAGCCATGATATTAAACACTCACCCAAGTAGAACGTTTCTCCACTATTGCTTCATTGGTCATCAATACAACCTTCCCAATTTTCATGTGTGTAGGTAATAAAAGATAGATCCTTTCGTTTTGGATACCATAATCCAAACTCTTATGTTCCTTTGAGATATCTAAAAATTCTCTTCACTGCTAATACATGTGATTCCTTTGGTGCTTCTTGAAACCATGCCACTTGTCCAACTACTTGCATTACATCTAGTCTGGATGTTGTCACATATAATAGGTTTCCAATCATTGACCTATATTTCCTCCGATCTGTAGATTTTCAATCATCATTTTTTCTTAACTTGAAATTGGTTTTCATGGGAGTGATAACTGGTTTGCAATCTTCCATTCCGAACCTCGTTAGCATTTCTCTGATATACTTGGTTTGAGAAATAAAAATTCCTTGGTTGCTTTAACGTATCTGAAGTTCTAGAATGAAGGATAGTTCTCTAAGTAATAACATTTCAAATTCATTATGCATATCCTTAGCAAATTCCTGGCTTAACCTACCATCATCACTACCAAAAATAATATCATCAACATAAACTTCAATTAATAAAATATTACATTGACTTACCTTGATGTAGAGGTTGTTGTCTTCACTTCCTTTTCTGAACCCTTCCTGCTGTAGATATTTATCCATTCTAGAGTACCATGCTCTAGGAGCCTATTTTAGACCATACAAGGCCTTCTTTAATTTGCACACATAGTCTGCAATCTCTGACAAGTTAAATCCTTCTGGTTGTTTAATGTAGACTTCTTCTTCAAGTTCCCCGTTCATAAAAGATGATTTTATGTCCATCTGATACACTTTAATATTTTTGGAGCATGCATAAGCTAAAATCAATCGAATTTCTTCCATTATGGAAACTGGGGCAAATGTCTCCTCGAATTCTATTCCTTCAACCTGTGCATATACTTTACATACCAATATAGATTTGTTCCTTGTAACCTATCCATATTCATTCAATTTATTCATGTATACTCACTTTGTGTCGATCACATTCTTATCCTTTGTCCTTGGAACCAATTCCCAAGTGTCATTTTTCTCTATTTGATCCAATTCTTCATCCATGGCCTTGTTCCAAAATTCATCCTTACTGGCCTCTTCAAAATAGTTTGGCTCAATAGTAGATGTGAGTGATAGGTGTGTTTGTTTTGGTGAACGGATTCTTCTTACAGTCTCAACTCCTGCGTATTTGTTTTCGATAATTTGATCTGAAGGATGATTCTTCTGTACTCGTCTGCTAGGAGTCTTTGTAGGCACTTGTTGAACTTGCTCTTATTCTTCTTTTGGATTCTCTTAATATTCCTCTTCTACTTCCTTTCCATCTTCTGCTTCTTCTTCGAAAAGTTGTTCCATTGATTCATTTTCTTCTTTCTTTGATTCTGGTATGCTTGTTTCATCAATTGTTACATTGATTCTTTCTACAACTTTGTTCAATCTCATATTGTAACAATTGTATGATTTCCTTGTACTTGAGTAACCAAAAAGTAATCCTTTGTCCACATGAGATTCAAACTTTCACATTTTTCCATCTTCTCTTTTGATGTAGC
Source organism: Picea sitchensis (assembly GCA_010110895.2). Taxonomy (NCBI): domain Eukaryota; kingdom Viridiplantae; phylum Streptophyta; class Pinopsida; order Pinales; family Pinaceae; genus Picea; species Picea sitchensis. The sequence continues at coordinate 7,645 of SNQJ01S0234402.1, forward strand.
ACTTGCTTCCAAAAGCTCTAAAGTGCTTGACATTTCCTGGTCTTCCTTTCCATAGCTCGTAGGGAGTTTTGTCAGTGTTGCTTCTGAGAATTACTATGTTTTGAATGTGAAATGTTTTATGCACTACCTATGTCCAAAATATATCTATAAATTTGGAATCCATTAGCATTGTTCGAGCCATTTCCTGTACTGTCATGTTCTTTCTTTCAACAACTCCATTCTGTTGAAGTGTCCTAGCAACGCAGAATTGCCTTTTTATTCCATGACTGCTACAGTAGTCCATAAATTCCTTTGAAGTGAACTCTCCTCCATTATCAAATATCAATCGTTTGATATTTGAATCCATTTCATTTTCAACCATTTACTTGTATATCTTGAAGTTTTCAAAATCTTCTGACTTATTCTTGAGAAAACAAACTGCAGTCATTCTTGTATAATCATCAAATAATGACATAAAGTATTTATCACCTTTTAAACCCTTTGTTGTAGTTAGTCCAACTATATCAATTTGCATAATTTTCAGTGGTCTTGTCGTTGAATATTCCTTTTATTTGAACCTGGTCTTTGTTTTCTTTCCTTGTTGACAATGCTTGCATAAAGTATTGGTTGGTTTTGTGATCTGGGGCATTTCTTTGACTGCTTTTCTTTGACTGCTTTTCTTCTGTTGACTTTGAAAAGGTTATCAAAATGTATGTGACCCATTCTTCTATGGCATAGCAAAATTTGAACTTCCTTTCCTACATAACACTTTTCATTTCCAATTTCACTTAAAAGATATATGTTGCTTGAAGTTCTCGTAGTTGTAACAATCAATTTTCCTGAACCTTATTTTCTTATCTCACACTTTTGTGAATCAAAAGTAATTTTATGAACTTGGTCACACATTTGACTCACACTTAGAAGATTATGTTTCATATCTTCTACTCGTAGAACATTTTCTTCCTTGGTATTCTTGTTCCCAATTCTAACTGTGCCTTTTCCATTGATTTTAGCTGAATCATCATTTCTGAAGGAGACTGGTCCATTTCTTTCCTTTCGTAATGTAAGAAACCTAACTCTATCACCTGTCATGTGTTTTGAACATCCACTATCAACATACCAACCACGTTTCTTTTTCTTAGCTCATAGAGAGAGTGTGCATTCTTCATTGCTATATTGATCCTTCTTTCTTATCCATGTCCTTTTCTGAGGTTCCTGTCTATGACTATTGTTATTCCGTTGCAGTTCTCTAGGAGGGATTGTCATTCTGCAATATTTGGCCATGTGTCCAAAATTGTTACATTTGTAAAATTCCACTTCAGTGCTCAGAGATTCAAACCCGTTGTAACTTCTTCTCTGTGTTTCACTAGGCCTTCTTGGATAACCCCTTTGTGTATGACTTTAAATTTTTTTTGTGTTCCTATTGTTATCTTTACAATTCATAGCTTTATGTCCAAAATTATTACATGCATAACATAAACCAAAAAATATAGTTTGATACCTGGGATCTGAAGATCTTCTAAAAGGAGGTACTCTTATAAATTCTTCTTCTTCCTGAGGCCTATCTGTCAGTTATTGATTCTGAAATATGAATCTTCTCGATGGAGGAGTGTCCCTCTAATCTTCCTCGTAGATCTTCCTCTCTCGCTTGATTGTTTCTGCATAGATTTTTGGATATGTTTCTTGCTCTGTTTTTTTTGAGCTTGATCCTTTTTATGTCTGATTGTATCCAAGTCTGGACTTGTCATGACGATATTTTTTATTTCTTGTTGGCATAGGGGTAGACACAAGGTTCACTCCAAGAGTGCACCAATAATCCATAACTACTGGCCCTTTCGGCAACACCTACGAAGCAGATGCAGTCTCACCCAAAGTAGCTATGGGGGGGGTCCAGGAAAGAGATGTCTACAACCAGGGGAATATAAAGTGGATCTTGATGCAATACAACACTATATACGTAGCTCGCTTATCACTAAAATATTCTCCACATTCTATATATCTGATCTAATAAAATAATGTAATAACAGTATATCAAAGAAAAAGATAAACAATCAATAATACACACATAACACCAAGTATACGTGGTTCACCGTCTCTCTAGGTATGCATCCACAGAAACGTGCTTATGATATATTAAGGTAAATCTTACAGTTCTTATATGCACTCTCTTCGAGTAGATATTCTTCTTCTTCTCTCTTTCTATCCCCCTCCTCTGTACCTAGCTGCAGAAGTTGATCTTCACACCCAGCTAAAGATCTTATAATGCCATAAGGCTCTTACTCTAAATCCTTCTCTCACTCATAATACAATATTCTCTCAATGATCAACAACAGTACCGACTCGACCCAGGTCCTCTCGGCCTCTATTTATACAATATAGTTCCTCATCGATAGCCTTACGTCAAGACCTAGGTGTCAAAACCCTAGATATACAAACCCTAGGTCTCTAAAAACCTAGGTCAACTTGACCCTCTTTTCCCAGGCTTCGCCAGCCTGTCTCTCCTTTCTTCCTGCTCGGTGCTAATAGTGGATTTTCCAGCTATCTAAGTTGTCCTCGATCCATGTACCTTGCTTATATGTCATCCCTGATATCCTCATCCAATGACTAGATTTCTTGGGCTTCACTCCTTTTTTTCTGCTCTTTTGCTTACTTCGACCCAGTAACAGTCACTGTGTCTCCCACGAATTTCGCATTTTACCTCTTCCTCCTTGATCTTTGCTTGATTCCATACCCAAGGGTCAACAAGCCCCCAATATTCACATGTGACTCATCCCAAGGCACTTCAGATCTGATCCTTCTGTTGTACTTCGACTTTGGACTGTGCAGTGCAGTCTTTGCTTTCTACTTTATGCTTCCTCTCCATCCCTGTGCAGCCTATCTTTTCTGTGTTAGGTACCCAGTTTCAACTGCACCTGATAACTACAACCTTTTCCTCTTGTTTTTACTGAGAGTTTCAAGGCAGCTGGTTGTCATAGTACAACTTCAGTCGAATCTCATTTACCAATACTTCCTTCCATTCTCCCTTCAAAGTTTTTAGTTGCACAACCCCTCCTTCTGTAACATAGGTGACCTAATATGGTCCTAGCCAATGCATTTTGAACTTCCCTAGGTGTATTATAAACTTGTTGTCATATATCAATACTAAACCACCTTGCTTGAATGCCTTCTTCTTGATGTGTCTGTCATGGTAAGCCTTCTCTCTGTCCTTCTGAACCTGCTGATGAAATCCTGCAATAAATCTATCTTGTTCTAGTTCAACCAACTATGCAAGCCTCTCCTGAACAACATCAGTGTCATCCATGTTTGCAAATGCAACAATTATTAAGATTGGCACTAGGTATTCCATTGGGACAATAGCTTCGAGACCATATACTAGCTTAAAAGGGGTCTGCATGGTCAGTTTCTTGCAAGTGGTTCTATAGGCCCAAAGTACTTTAGGTACTCTTAAATCCCAGTCATCCATATTCACATTACAAATCTTCATCAGTGTTGTCTCCAAGATTTTGTTGAATTCTTCGACTGTTCCATTTTCTTGAGGATGATAAGGTGTGCTCTTCTGATGGTAGATGGTAAACTCCTCAGTCAATGCTTCAACTGTCTGGTTGATGAAGTGTGTTCCTTGGTCACTCATAAGGATCTTGGGGCATCCGAGCCTAGTTATTATTTCATAAAATATAAATCGCACAGTTGTAGTTGCACTACAGTACTTGAATGCTCTATATTCGGCCCATATATTTAAGTATTCAATCGCAATAATGATATACCTTGCTCCTGTGCGCTTCCTTGGTGGGTTGATAGGTCCCATGAAGTCAATGGCCAATTTTTCAAATGCTTGTAGGGTCATCTGCGGTGCTAACAACATTTCATCTCTTCTAGATGGTCTCCCAACTCTCTGGCACACATCACAGGCTCTAGCATAATCCTTAGCATCTCTGTGTAAGGTAGGCCACCAAAGGCCAACTCACATAACCTTCTACGTAGTTTCTTTCCCTACATAATGTCCTCCTGCAATGACTTCATGAGATTCTGTGAGGATCATTGGGCGTTATGCATGGATAACACATCCTCTTAATATCTCATCAGGTCCCATCTTGTATAGATGACCCGCTATCTATGAAAAGTATGCAGCACACACTACTAGTTATTTCTTCAGGGGAATTGTATACTCACTAGGTGTCATTCTTGTTGACAGGAACTGGACTATTTTTGCGAAGTGGTCATTGATATTTTTGATGGCTAGTAGTTGTGCATCTGATAGTGTATCCTCCAAACTGGTGGGTTCTTCTCCATGTTCCAACCTCAACAAGTGGTCAGGGCCCTTGTTCATTCTTCCTAGCTTAACTATGATCTCAAAATCATATTCTTAAAACAACAGAATCCATCTGCATATTCACCCCCCCAACACTGGCTTGTTGACTAGGTACTTCAATGCGGAGTGATTTGTGAACATTTTAAAATGTCCTCCCAATAAGTAGTGGCGAAATTTTTGTAGCATATACACCATGGCCAATCCTTCTCTCTCTGTGGTGGTGTAGTTAATTTCTATTGTGGATAAATTCCTGCTAGCAAAGGCTAATGGGTTATCGATGTCTCCTGTTCCCGACTGTGCTAGCACAACTCCCAATGCAATGGAAGATGCATCAACATGCACATGAAACCATTTAGTCCAATCCGAGAAAACAAGAATGGGCACGGTAACCATCTTTTGTTTCAATGTGTCAAAGCTCTGTTGGCATTCATCTGTCCAACCAAACTGACAATCCTTCTTCAGTAGCTTCTCCATCAGTGTTATAATTTGGGCATAGCCTTTATTGAATTTCCTGTAATAGCCAGTGTGTCCTAGCGCAATGTGAAATTGTTTAACTGAATTCGGAGGTGGAAAATCAACTATAATTGCAATTTTAGATGGATCAACCAACAATTCCTACATGCATACAATATGGCCTAATAACACTCCAAATGGTGAGAAGAATATGCACTTCTTCAGATTTAAAAAAATTTGACACTGCCTGCATTTATCCAACATTAGCCTTAGACATTCAATATGATTTTTCAGGAAACTAAACACAGTCCAGTCATCAAAGTAGGCTTCTAAAAATTTATGAATTTTTTTTTTGAACACTTCGACCACCAACCTGGAAAAGATCGTTGAGGCATTGTTCAGTCCGAATGGCATCATTGTATATTGGTATGATCCCCATTCTGTGGAAAACGTGGTCTTGTGGTAGTCCTCCTTGGCAATTTGGATTTGATGGTATCCGAAAAATCCATCTGTAAAAGAATATACCTCCTAGCCTCCTACATTGTCTAATACTTTGTTAGTGAATGGTGTAGGGAAAGGGTCATGTAGACATGCATCATTCAGTTTCCTCAGGTCTACACATATCCAGATTTCTCCTATCTTCTTGTCTTATACCACCATAGGGTTGATCGACTATGATTCTTCAACAGGTTCAATAATCCCTGCTTCCAGCATTCTGTCAAGCTCAATCTTCACTTTTTCCTTGTATTTTGGGTTCAATCTATAGGGTATTTTCTTGAATGGATTCACATCTAGTTTCAAAGGTATCCTCATTTCTCCCATAGGTCCTTTGATTCCCTTCATATCAGTGAACTTGGTGGGAAACAAGTCCTGATATTCATGCAATAGCTCTATAATTTTATCAATGGTAGTAGCATCCCAATAATCTCCAACATTGGCAAGCTTAGGTGTCTCCTCAGTTCCAATATTGACCTTTTTGATCTTGATTGGCTGACCAATAAATGGTAGCTCAATTTCTGGTCCTTCCACATCTCTTTGGCCTTATTTCAATGATGTGGATCTTCGTGGTATCATCATCTTCATCGGCATTGATGTTGTAGAAGCCCTGCAATTTCTGGAGAGGCGAAGTCCATTCACCCTCTTCTTGTTCCATAGGGGGGATAGATGCCTCTTCGAATACTTTCTAAATCACAATCTATAATTCTTAGTCTATTGAATGGTATTCACTCTCAAATAGAAATGTGGTGATAAAATTATTAATCATACCTTCCCAATCTGTAATGACAAGGCATAGCTCCGCTTGAAGGTACCAGTTGATAGGTGTGGTGTCCAACATGTTGATGAATTGGTTCACCCATTACTCTTGTAGAATATCAATCTAGGCTTCTTCATAGCTTCACACATGGTCCTTTGGGAAGCCTTGAACTGTGTGCCTCACTTCACAACTTTCTACTTGAGATGAGAACTGTGTTGTCATCAAGGTTCGACATTGTACCTAGTCTATAATATTACTTTTGTGCATCCCCCACCATTTTTACACATTATTTTCGTCATCCCTATGATCGTTAATGATGTAAACCTATC
>SNQJ01S0234403.1:1362-13899 GCA_010110895.2 Picea sitchensis
TTATCGACGACTGCGTCGGCCACGAGGCTCTCTCCTTTATGGACAGATTCTCTGGCTATAACCAAATTCAAATCCACCCAGCGGATCAGTATAAAACCACATTTACTACCCCGTGGGGTACCTTTGCATATCGTGTCATGCCTTTCAACTTAAAAAATGCCAGAGCAACTTTCCAGCGGGTGATGACATACATCTTCCACGATCTAGCTAAAATCATCCTCGCCTACCTGGACGACCTCACAACTCGATCCAAGAAATGCACCCAGCATCTCGATGATTTACGAATCATCTTTCAACAGTGTCGACAGTACAACATCTGCTTGAATCCTCTCAAGTGTGTGTTCTGTGTCACCGCAGGGCGCCTCCTTGGTGTTATTGTTTCCCAAAGCGGTATTACCATGGACCCCCTCAAAGTCCAAGCTATCACCAAAATTCCACCTCCCCGGAATTTACGGCAACTTCAGAGTCTTCAGGGCAAAGGTAACTTTCTTTGATGCTTTTTCCCAGATTACGCCATACATGCACATGGTTTCCTTCGCTTACTATGTCACAACATCCCATTTCACTGGGATGACCATGCCCAACTGATCAGAATCTGGACCAGGGGTCTAAAAATTGCTCAAATTTCAAAGTGCTTAGAATGCGACAAAAACGGTGCCATAGCGTCTGTCTCGTTCTCCTGATTCCGGCGGTATATTTACTTTCGCAAACAGAGTCCGTATGGAGAAGTTATCGCAATCTGTTCGCCGAGCTAAACAGGGAAAAAAAATGATGCTGACTGGGCAGGCCGTACAGCTGACGTGGCAGAGGCCGTACAACTGACTGAGCGACCGTACATGCTGACTTGGCACCTGGTGATGTGGCAATATTTGATTGGTTGACATCGGTCGAATCTGAATGCGACACGTGGCAGACTTCGGACAAATGGCATGGTGCCACGTGGCCCAATCAGGGGCTGCCACGTGGCACCCATTTATTGGTTGGTTTATAATTTGGGTATTAAAATTATGTGGAGGCCGCGGGGTTCGACCCTCGGACCTCCCCACCATTCGTATGCCTTAACAAAGTCCTCCGTGCCATTAAGCCACGCGTTAGTTCTTATAATGCAAATGGAAAAACATATATTTAAACTTGTTCAAATATTAATATGGCGGGGGTCGGGCCGGGCCCTAGCCCTAGCCCTTGGTCGTATATTTGTTTGCACATGACCATGCCTTGTATCAAAAGGAGCGCGCGCATATGGGTTATATTTCATTAAACCCACGGTTTTATAACTTGTGGCATGTGATCCAGTATATGCAATTTGGGCGCGGGAGTTTACAACATAGCCACCACACGGTTACATTATATAGCAAATGACTGTGTGTTAAAGTTTTGTGCGCGCGGTTTGAAAGCGGTTTAAACTTTACACAAAGCCCCGGTCACGTTATTAAACCATGCGACCATACCCTCCAGAAATGGGCACGCGGGATTTTTAATTGGGTTTTGTTTTGTGCAAACGGTTAACACCAATTCGGCCCGCCACTTGTCAATTACACAATGAACGGTGGCAATTTTAGCCTATTTTAGCGCGGGACGTGGACATATGGTCCCCCATGCGCCCAACACATCCGTCCTCAGGGGCTATAGTCGCGCTATTCGTTCGAAAAATTGGCACCAATTGCAGAACACGCGTGGGTGTTGGGTTTTGGCACGAGAAACGCAGAGAGCTAGGTTGAGTTGCCCAGAGGGGGGAAATGGCGAACAGGTTACAGCAGGCTTGAAGGAGAAAAATGGCAGAATGCATAACTTCTTCAATTTTTGACCAAATCAGGTGCTGTAAAATCCCAGCTAGGGGTTTTTGGACGTTATGAGTCCATTGGTGATGTTTTCACAGGAATTTGGAGATTTCTAATGCATGTTTTTAACCATTGAAGCTTGAGGGAGCTCCAGGGACCATTGAAGCCCTCATTGCTTGAGGCATTGCTCAGATGAGTACAGGTCCATTTTCTGAGACTAAATAGTCATTTCTGACTGATTATTATGCTCTGAACATTTTGGGATAGGTTTCAGATCCATTGGAGGACTTATACATGTATTTTTGCCTCATTCAAGCTCATTTTGGGAAGCTTGGAGGTCACATGTAGAAGAGGTCATTGTTGGATGAGCCATTGTCCATTTCCAGAGTTGTAACAGTCAATTTTGGGGTTTTTGTGTATTCTGAACCCAATGGTACAGTCTGTAAAACCATTGGAGTTGAGCAGCAGCTTGTAAAAGAACATTTGAAAACTAATCCCAGAGAGCCAAGTCCATTGAAGGAGGCTCAAGGAGACGTAGCCCAGAGAGGGGTGAACTCCTTTATCATCTTGGTATTGTTGTGATTTTGATGTGTTATTTGCTTCATTTTATATTGATGTACATTGGATTATAACAGTTAATTAACCTGTTAAAAACACATTTTATCACACATGTTCATTGACAAGAACAAGCAAGAACTTAACACATAAACTATCTTGCCTATTTTAACACATGAAGCAAGGTCCTGTTAAGGTTTAATTTAATGAGGTAGAGGGTGCTTGCATAGCATAACAAGTCAGCCTTCTATTTTCAGATCACCAATAGTCATTTGATGACCTTAAAACAATGCTTTCAAATGCACCTTTAATCAGTGCACCTGATTACATTCGTGACTATATCCTCTACGTATCATCCTCAGCTATATCAGTAGCTGGCGTCCTCGTCCAGCTCGGCGATGATAATCGTGAACATGTCATTTATTACATTAGTAAAAACCTCTCAGGGCCACCCTTGAAGTATAAACACGAAGAGAAACTCGCTCTTGTAGTTGTCCTTGCAGTCCAGAAACTGCGCCATGACATTCTGCTTCGCACCACGAAGGTCGTCGCAGATTCCAACCCTATGCAGTACTTTCTCAACCATTGGAAAATTAACGGCAAATTCGCTCGATGGATCGTTATCCTTCAGGAGTACAACCTCTAGTTCTCAACACCTAAGAGTAAGAAGGCCCTCGTTCTTGCCGAACTTGTCACAACCCTCCCCTCGGACACCACCAGTGTCCGCGTCAACACTGACTTTCCAGACGAACATCTCTTTTACATCACTTCGAATGATCCTTGGTACGGCGACCTTCTCGTCTACCTCCGAACTCAAAATTTCGGTAACCACCTTTCACGAGATGATCGTTGACGTATTCGCCATCAAGCCCCCCGCTACCGTCTCAATGGAGACATCTTATACCAGCGGGGCGTCGACACCATTCTTCGTCGATGCCTAACTATTTAAGAGGCTGATAGAGTCTTAAATGACTGCCACAATGGCGCATGTGGGGGCCATCTTTCGGGTATATCCACTGCTAAAAGGATTATCCGAGCCGGTTACTTTTGGCCTACTTTGTTTCATGATTGCATTCATGTCGTGAAACGATGTGAGAAATGTCATCTCTACGCCAACAAAGTCCGGGCTCCCCCCGCTCTTCTCCACCCTGTCATTACAGTCAACCCTTTTTGCAAATGGGGCATCAAATTTATGACTTGTAATCCACCCTCCAGTAATGGTCACAAATACATTTTTGTCGTCGTTGATTACTTCACCAAATGTGCCAAAGCTATGCCCACTTTCAATAACACCACTGACACTGCAACACATTTTTTCTTTAACCACGTTATATCCCATTTTGGAGTACCCCTCCAACTCATTTCTGACCATGGGAAACACTTCGAGAATGAGATCTTCATCGAAATCTCCTCTCGGTTAGGCTTATCTCACGAGTTTGCCTCACCATATTACCCTCAGTCAAACAGACAGGTCGAGGCAGTTAACAAAGTCCTCAAGACCATGTTACAACGCACGGTTAATAAATTAATAAACATAAAACCAATTGGCATCATATGTTATTTTCTACGCTATGGGCTTATCGAACGGTGGTGAAAACCGCTACTGGTTTCACACCATTCCATTTAGTCCATGGGGTCAAGGCAACTCTTCCCATCGAGTGCGAAATTCCCAGCTTACGCACCTCAGCTAAGCTATTACCTGACACTACTCCAATGGAGCAGCGCTTGCTGAACTTGGAGTCTCTGGATAAAGATTGTCGATCTTCCTTACAGAACAACGAGGCGGCTAAAAAATGATCCAAGGCTACCTTTGATCTCCATGTCAACCTTTGATCATTCCGCGAAGGCGACCTCATCCTGGCTTACAATATCGCTCATGATACCTTCGGACATGGCAAATTCGAATCACTCTGGCATGGCCCATACATCATTCAACATTGCCTCACCAAAGGCGCATATATCTTGGCCTCTCCCGAAGGCCTCTCGCTCAAAGAACCTGTCAACGGGTTGTATCTCAAGAAATTTTATGCTTAAAAGTAGTCATTCTACTTTAGGTTATTTCTTTTTATAGTGTTTTTAATCTTTTTCCTCCTCCCCTCTCGTCTAAACTATCCTTTGTACTATTGATAGATGCTTCCTCCACCATCCTACCACATCAGTTATGCCGACAACGCTAGTCGTTGGACACAAAATCTCGCTTCAGCTTCTTGGGCTCTCTACACCCCCTCACATGAAATGCTCCATTCAAGCGGCATATGTTTGGGGTCAGCAACCAACAACCAAGCCGAATACACTGCGGTCATTGGCCTCCCGGCCGACGCCCAACATCATCATATTCGTCACCTTAGCGTCTTCCTCGACTCTCAACTAGTCATTCTCCAGCTCAACAATGTGTACCGCATACGCGATCCTTGCCTCTTTCGCAAATACCTGCAGGTTAGGATTTTATCTCGACATTTTGATTCCATTACATTTACAAATATTCCAAGACAATTCAATCAAATAACAGATCAAATAGCTAACATGGTGTTAGATTGGCATATATCACATCAAGCTACAGATACATAAACATATCACAAAAACCTGTCACATCATATATATAGAATGGACGTACTCAAAACATCAGCAAAAAACATGTAGACAACATCAGGATCTCAAATATGTATACTCATGTATATATAAAGGCCCATCAGGCCATCCGAATGTTTAAATACAACAATACATGTATCCGCAGGCCAATACAACACCTCGGTACAAAAAATGGGCTCATCAGCCTATATACAACAAAAAAGATATACATCATGCACCACTCATGGTGACTCTATCACCCCACCACCTTCTCCTCCCTCAGGCGGTGGCGGCCCACCACCACCTACCTCAGGCGGTGGTGGTCCACCCACAAGACCCTCCTGCCCCGGCGGGAGGCATCCACTCGTCATAGCAGCAAGCACTGTTGTTCGTCACACTATGGCCCGCCATGGTGGTCGTACCCCTACACACTGCTCCAGGAAACTCTCTTCCTGGATGCGCGTCCACATGCCCTCAGGCACATCCTGTAAAACCGTCTCCAGACGACGGCGTATGTCATCAAAATCCACTCCGGCCATTGCCGGAGGAGCGTGTGATGGCCCCGCACCAAGGTCATCGAACCGACGCCTCCTTGCTGCCCTCTATGGCTCATTTGGTCGCCCCGTGACATCCTCCCACTGACGTCTCTCTCCCTGTAGTAGTCTCTCCGGCTCTCGACGAGCCAGCGCACCCTGCATCTCCGCCTCGTGCCCGCGAGGTGCCACATCTGCACATGCAAAAAAAACAACAGATAGTATCGGCATCTATATCATATACATATGGACTGCTATCTCAAAAAAAAACATAAACCAAAACATGCACACAAATACTAAACATACCTCGATGGTCAAACACCTCCCCTGGAGGTAGCACCATGTCCGGGTCACCCCGGAAGTCCACCCCAGCATAGGGGTACTGAAGTATCACCTGCGGCATCTGTCACCATACCTGTGTCACCTCTGCCGAAAATAAGTGGCCACCTTCGCCACCACTGTGACGAAGAAAAACTGTTGACCACCGCCTCAACTGCGGCTCTCGCGCCCCCGACATCTATAGTAGAATCCTCGGGCACAACATCGACACCCTCTCTAAAAACTAGGCCACTAGGATGGACCCAAAAGAAAACTCCCCAACACCAGTGGACCGACAGTGGTCCAACTGCGCCACCATCCTCGCATGCAACGTCAGCCCCCAAGCGAACCGCTCACTGGCCAACACTCTCTCCAGCACCAAAAGCTGACCACCACTAATCCGCTAGGTCGCCAGTGACCCATATACCCGCACAATCATCGCTGCTATATAGCGATGCGCCAGGGAATCTATCGCCGCTATACTCACCATAGTCCCAGACATAAAGTCACGACCTGAACAGTATCTCTGGCCAATATCGGCAAGCAAAATAGTCCTGGGCAACAACGACTTTACCGGTAGGGGCGTTCCCGAAAGGGGATCCCAGTCAAGAAATATATATCCTCCACCGCAGTGAAGGGGATCTGCTCTCCTCGTACGAGGAAGCAGTGCAGCTCCGGACTCCACATCTGGATCAGGAACTGTAACAGATACTCCTATGCCTGTATCAACGGGCACTCAAAGAACTTTAGCAACCCACAGGTTGCCAAAGTCGCATGCACACTGGGCCCCTCAATGGCCACGGCGTCTCGCAACTGGGCCCAATCTCACTCTCGCCACCACACTGGCATCGTCACCACCATCCACCTATAGACAACATAGAGCCCTATATCAGCTCATGCAACCATAATCAACATCAAAAAGACTCATTTTTTACACTTCAACCTTGCCTCCTAGGCGTGGTTTTGTTACCCACAGGCGCACACACATGCGCGCCTGTTCACTACACAGGCACGCACACAGGCGCGCCTGTTCACTACACAGGCGTGCACACATGCGCGCCTGTACACTACACAAGGTGTGCATCAGTGTGCACCTATTTGCTTCACAGGTGCGCCCCTACGCACGCCTGTTCACCATACAGACGCACACAGGTGCGTGCCTGTCAAACCCACAAACGCGCACTAGTGTGCGCCTGTTCAACTCACAGGCGCGCCCATCGAGCGCGCCTTAAATTCCCTCTACCACGCCCCCATGTGCATATATCTGATGGGCAGGCGTGCATGTATGCACTCCTATCACCAGGTAGCCTATGCATGTGGGGCCCATATCCCCTAAATACCTCTGTACGGCCCTCCGTACAGCCCCTGCCCAAAAATTGAAAACCTATTTCTATGCAGGATGATCAGACCACTAACCTGATACTCGCAGATCTTCAATCGGCTACCTTGTCCTCCCCGAATCTCCAAATCTCCTCTGAAAACTTCTCGTCCAGTCGCTATTGCAGTAGGTACAAATGAGGTGGCAATGTGGGCCCTACAACTATATATAGGCCTTTTTCCAAACTTCCGCTCACCATTCCGGGAGCCCAAGGTGTCCATTTTTCAAACCATCTTCAGCCACGGGATCAGCATCCCATCACCTACATCACAACAGTCCCTAGGTCGCTTTTCATCCTGAGCCCCCGTGGCACCTTTTTTTCATATCATGGTCAGGTACACACACGCATAGTCACATTTATCAAATACATGCTCATATATTTGATTCTCTTCAGATATTGTTCACTTTGGGTATTTGGTTTTCATGTGTGCAGGTACTTTCTCATCATCCATCGGCACAACCCCTTCAGGTATATACTCAACACTAGTATGTAGTCTTTCCCATTGTATCGCACTTTCATTTCCAGTCACACCCTCTGATGTTTACCTCTAGGATCCCCATTCCCGGCTCTGCAATACCCACACCTCCATTTTGCATCTTCAGTACTGTTACCCGGTAGCATTCTTACCCACATGAGTTGTCCCATTTATAGCACCTTTTGTCACTTTTGACACTCATGTTGTTCTTCATTACCCTTTAGGGATGGGAGTCCCAATAGTCTTTCATCATGTCGTGAATCAACCACATACTCCTTCTCCTCATTTTGCTAGCTTTCCCACATGGACTCCCAGATTATCTCTTTACGGTTCTATTTTTTACCTGCACTTCCACAGTATCATGAACCTTCCATTTCATCCACAATCAGTTTTCCCATCTGCGAACCTACCTTCATTTTCACCTACCTCATACAGAAACTCACCGATGGGGCCCCCACCCTTCATCAATTTTCCAAGAAAATTATGCCCTCCATGGGCCACTCATATCACACTGGGGCACCCGTTTTTGTATTTGTACATTTCTCCCCAAATTATTCGTTATTTATTGTACAAACGCCTTTATTTCCAGTCATTATATTATCTTTTTTGTCGTCACCTTTGGCGACCTGCTTCCCTCCTTTTGGCCAAATGCAACCCATGTCACCCTTGGCTGGAGCATTACTTATCATCTACCCTTACCGGCATCGTCCATATCTTCAGAGTACCCCACAGGTCACTTACCTCTACCCTCTAAATTTGTTCACCTTGTCCCGCCTCTGGCACAACTTATCACCGGTCTTGTCATCCCCCTGACACTCGACCTCGTTACACGGTTGTGGCTTATTTTTATCTCATACATCCTCCAACCAAGGGCAGTCCTGAGTCTTCCCACTTCATGACTTCATCCATGTAACTCTTCCACTTCCTCACCTCAGTAGATTTCCTGAAGCCCTTTGCTTCTGGGAGTCACATTCCCCTTTTGTCGACATTAGCACAATTTTCCAGAAGGGTGACAGTATCTTGATTCTCATTATCTATTCAATGAGAGATCTCGGATGGTACAGGGTGAAACACTATTTCTCCCTGCTGTTGTTGACCCCGATAACACTCGACGCCAACACTTTCTCGTGTTACGGTGGGTCTTAATTTGTGACTATTGCAGTTATTTCTATCATTTGTCGAAGACCTCTGAACTTGGACGGGCTATCAGTGCCCACATCATCGCTGATACTTATTACCGTAATCGTTGCCTATTATTTAGAGTATGTTCCTTTGCAAAATTGTCTTCTGCCTTTATCATCACTGCCCCTGAGGGCACTGCAGTTGTCTACACCAACACTTCAGTCCTCTTTTTTCAGAGTTACATGACATGAGCATGGGGCATGCCTGCCTCGTTTGTACACAATTTTCTATTTTGCACACCTTATGGAAGGTTGGGTCCTACCGGTTCCTTTTTCCCTCCAACGGATCGCTCTGGACAATCACATTATTACTCTCTCTTACAACAACATTCTTAGTAGAAGAAACATTGATGGATTTCATCTATACGTCTGCTCCTAACCTCACCCATCAGGGGGCATCTGTTATCAATGAACTTTCGTCTGCACATGGTTACAAGAACTCAACATCGTCAAACAGTAATGAAGTCATTCATGGCCCTAAATTAATCTCACGGCATTCAAAAAAGGGAAAAAACTATACAAAGTAGTGAAAAATTGAAGAGCGCTTTGCAGACATTGGGCGCGTGCGCACATGCGCGGAACAGGAACGTAGAAAGCGTGCATATGCACACGATGTGCGGCTGTTAGCGCAAAAAGCCGTGCACCTGCTAAACGACACATTTATGAATGTGGTCGGCCTCCCAACCACTTATGGTTCAGCTCCCAAGCTGATTTGACCTCCAAATCCGGGCTGGATCCGAATGGTGGGATGATCAAAGACCTAATAATTCCCTAAATGGCCTCTTTTCACACTACAAAGCAGTTACACAATAACCCAATGCAATGCTATAAAAATCCATGAATGCAACTCATTTTCTCAAGGAATTCAAAGTAATGTTATGCTGCCTATATTGTTTTAAGGACTCCATCCTTGACAAGAACACATTGGCACCATTTCATTGAGCCATCCATCTCACCATTGAGTGGATTTGCAAAGAGTTCTTTCATCACCATTTTCATTTTCTTTGTTGTAAGAAGAGTTACTAGTGAGGGTCCAAGAGCCTTCCTTTGGAGGAAGAAGGGACTCATAGTTCCCTTTCTTCTTGGTTCTTTGTTTTCATCAATAGATCAAGCCTCAAACATTGGTGACATGGGTATTTTTGTTCTTGTTATCTCTATGTCCCTATGCTTATGGTTTTAGTTTTTTTTAGATTAATTCTTAATTATAGTTTTGTTTTTCTTTCTCTAACTCTTTTCTCTATAGTTGTCCTGCTCAACAGACCCAACTGAGCTTGAAAGCACCTCTTATTTGCTCACCAAGGTGACGAAAGAGGTGCAACACTATGGATTTGTATGAGGGGAGATTCATGACCAGATCCTTCTTTATGAGGAATTAGTTCAACCTTGTACTTATCTCCTGAGTGCCACCCCTCTTATTTGACCAAGTAGCCTATGGAACTAAAGGTTCAACATGTGACTATAGGTTGGGTATCTAATATATTAAGGAAATAATTTGCTAGAGGACCGAGTCGAGAATGAGCACCCCATATTTTTTACTGATGAAATGTAAAATTTGGGTCCCCCTGAGAATTAGCATGGGGAGGTCTAATAGGCCCTAGACTACCAATTTATCCTAGAAGGGCCTCCTATTGTGATATGGGGCATACACATTGAGGATGTCCAACTAAAAATTCAATTCCTTTGGAGAGAAATGAGTCAAGATACAGTGTGTCGAGCTTACCTTATCCCAAAAAATCATTAACTAACACCATTTGAGAGCCCAATCCATCGAAGTTTCCTTCCACACTTTCAACCTGGAACACATTTCTTTAGGTGCTTTTGGGAATATTACTCTAAATACATAGTTTCTTGTAATATTGGAATATTGTCTTTGTGTTTCTATATGATATTTTTAAGGGTGTGTTGTGTTGAGGCCACCCCTATAAGTCGTGGACATTGTACAACGCCATTGGATAGTCTTGGAACAAGCTAGTTTGAAGATTGACTCCTTGTATCACAAGTTGGAAACCTTTGTGGACCAATCAGAAGCATGGTTGTATCCCAGGAAGAAGTCTAACAACAGAGTGGAGGACATCAAAATAGTACAACAAAGACTGGTAAAAGGTCATTTTATTGCATGTTGTTTATGTGGAGAGAACCATTATGTTAAACATTGTCCATGGAAGACTGCAACCTTGGGAGAAAACCATAAGAAGAAGGATTTAAGAGAAATATTAGAGGTTTTTGACACCCTAGGGATGGATTGGGGTGACACCAAGAAGAAAGGAAAATAGCCTGACCAATCTATATAAGTTGTCATAAAATTTGGGCGAACAGAGGGTGCCAAGAAAAACAATGGTTGTAAGCCTATTGTTTGTTGGGTGTGTGTAGAGGACTATTATTGAAGGAGATCAAGATCATTTTGAAACCTAGGGGAGGGTTTCTCTAATAAGGGCTTCTAATATTGTTACTTGTTTACCCAAGATTACCTCCTTTTATGATTTTTATTTGGTCTATGTCATATGGTACTTTATACCCCTTATAGTTGTTGAAACACTTGACATCATTGACTCAATACCCCCTGATTGTAGTTGATACTCTTTTACTCTAGTTCGGATGTTGTATTTTCTTTAAGTGGATATTGTGGGGGAATAAAAACACTTCCTTGTTTGTTGAGGAGACATTGTGCCTAGTCTATCCTCCTATGTATCTTTTTCACACATCAAAAGTGATATACTATTTGATTCCTCCCTTTGTGAAGTTGTATCTTTCAATTGAAATGTAGGTCCACTATCCAGAGTGCTTGAATGATGCTTTAACTTATGGGTCACGATATCTTATCCTCTACCTCTGCTAACCTCACATGTGGATTTTTTTTAACTTCAATGATCTCCTCATCCACTAAGGCATGTTCATAAGGCGTTTTTTGCCCACTAAGATTGAGCTCTTCCATGTTTCATTTACCCTTTCGAGATCCTTCCAATGTTTCTACTCCCATATGTATTGGAATCAAGACCATGTGGTAAGAATCACCAAATTTTGTATGGGAGATATATGGACATGAAATATTTGTTTCCCATGGGATTTGCAAAGGGTGCATTGATAGGGGATGTTTTTGTAGTCCAACATTTGCACAAAAATATGCTTTCCTACCTCTATAAGAATAATGTCAAGAAGTCAAGAGATAGGAGAAAGAGGTCAAACCATTTCCTTCAGCAGTGTGCTCTCCTTCGGTGCAAAACCATGTGCCCTCCTCCTCTGCAAATCGTGTTCCCTCCTCCTTTGCAAATCGTGTGCCCTAGTCTCTGCAAATTGTGTGCCCTCCTCCTCTGCAAATCATGTGCCCTCCTCCTCTGCAAATCATGTGCCATCCTCCTCTGCAAATCACATGCCCTAGCCTCTGCAAATCATGTGCCCTCCTCTTCTACAAATCATGTGTCGTCCTCCTTCTCTCGTCCTCCAAATCCTTCATCCTCTCCAAACCATTCTCCAAATCCGTCGTGGTGGTAGATTGCAGCCTGCACGTGAGTGATATAGTGGTCAGACTGTGGTGGTGAGTGCGTGGACTATGGTGGTATCTTGCAACAAGCACGCGAGTGTTATAGGCTGCATTTTGAAATGTTTTATGTTGTTTTATTTTGGTTTTTATTTATGTTGTTTTTATTTTGGTTTTAAATTTTGGTTTTTTTATATTATATATATAATATATAATATATATAATATATATTATATATATAATATATAATATATATTGTATATTATATATTATAT
>SNQJ01S0234404.1:0-13969 GCA_010110895.2 Picea sitchensis
AAATTATATTTATAGAGAAATCAATATATCTTTTTGGTGGAAACCTTGATATTTCTTTAAATACATCTTCAAATTATTTTAGTACTGCGTAGTATTCAACATTTGGCACCTTATCCTTAGGTGCCTCCTCCATGTGCACTGCAAATATTTGACATACTTTCTTGTATCTTTTCTTCAATATCAAGGCTAAAACTTCTCTAATAGTTACAACTCTTGGAATGCTTTGAACTACTATTAAGTTTCCTTCCTCATCCAAGCAAGTAAATGCCTTATTGTAATAGTCTATAACAACATGATGTTGGTCCACTCAATCCATACCAATGAGGCAATCATAAGATCCCAAAGGTATGATATTCAAATCAACTTTTTCACATAGCCCATTCATATCCATTGGACATGCCTTAACCATCTCATTAATTTTCCTTTTTTCTCATGTAACTAGCTACACCAACCAAGGTTTTCCAAGCTTTCTTCTTGGCAATTGGAATCTTTCCAACATCTTAGGATCTAGATAACTATGACTAGCTCCCAAATCAATTAAAATAGCAATGGGTTGGTCATTAATCTTACCTTCCACTTCAAACATGTGGCTGAAACTTAGCTTGCTTGTTATACAAGGTTGCATAGATCCTTGGTACTTTTCTGCCCATGTCTTCAACTGTCGCAACTCATTGTGCATTGTGAACAATCCTCACTTTTTCACCTTTGTGAGGGAAATCTCTATACATACGGTCTTCCCCACAACCCCAACATTTAATAGGTGGTTGCCTTGGTCTTTTCCCCATTGCCTTTGTCATTATGGGTTCCTTGGGAGTTGGATGTCCTTGAGAAGTATTTCTAAAAAATGGTGGCTTATCCCCCTTCTTCCTCTGTTCCATCTTGCTTTTCTTCTTATCTTCCCAAGCCTTTTTTAAAGTCGATCTTCCCCTTATTTGATCATAGAGACATTTAGTTCACCTTATGGTTTCCTCCATTAATGGATTGGGGTCATTATATTGTATCTTATCACTGATAAATGATGGCAGCCCACTCGGGCACCTCTGAATTTTAACTTGCTCATCCTTGATGAATGCAACATATTTCAACAACTCTAAGAATCTTCTTTCATACTCATCTATTGTCATACTCCCAATCTTGAGTTCAAAGAACTCCTTCATTTTCTTGTCATGGTATCCTTGGTTAAGTATTTCTTTTGAAAATACATTTTAAATTCCTTCCAAGTAACCTTATTCTCATCAATGTGTTGCACTTGCACGAACTGATCCCACCACATTGATTCTTTTCCCCTTAGATGATAGATGACAATTGTCCCTTCTGTCTATGCAGAGTAATTATGTAGTTGGAAGTACTTCCTCATGCCCAACAGCCAGGTCTCTGCATATTCATCCTTCTTGTGCTCACCATCAAAGGTAGGAGGCTTGATCTTATTCATTCCCCCCTGTAGCTCATCCACCCTAGTCCTTCTCTTATGATTTCTGATAGGATATGGACTTGAGCTACTGCATGCTTCCCTAAATGAATGCTTTCGTGAGTGATGGTGATTCCTATCAACTCTTCTTGTTTTTCTTCTCTTATCATGAGACTTGCGACTTCTTGACTTGCTTGACTCTATCTCCTTATCCTTTTTATTTTATTTTCAGTCCAAGCTTTGCATCAACTTGATATTAAAGTCATCTTGCTTCTCCTTGGCTTTCATAAGCCTCTCGTTATCAAATTTATAGCTTTGGACATCTTTTTGCAGTCCTTTTATGGTTTCTACCAAGTTTATGCACTCCTCCTTGCCTTCCCTATGATTATTGGATTATATACTATCAACACCCATACCAATATACAAACCCATGAATTCATCATCATGGTTGTAAGTTCTCTGTGCATCTTCCATGCTTTTGACTCTTTGCACTGATTTTGTCCCCATCTAATCGTTGTTAATTCTGCAAAATGTGCAGGCAATAATATTTGTTAGATGAATTCATGCGACAACTTCATGAAAACTCTGCACAATTTTGTCATAATCCTTTCTTACAATTTCTTGGATGATTTTAACGTCCCAATTCAAAATTTCTAGGTGAATAATTGGAATCATTTGTCCAAAACTTTCCCATTGACTACTTCCTTGCGCAATTTTGAGTCTTGCGTAGTAAATTATGGTCATTTGGAATTCACACAAATACCTTTTTACTTTGTCTTTCTTCTTTCTGAAGCCCATGTGCGCACTGGTATTCAACACATACCAATTTGTAATGTCAATATTTAACATATACACCACTTATCAATATTACACATGCACCACTAGTTTTGCTCCGCGTAGCCCCAAATTTTTATCATGCACACCCTGCACCATTTGTTTTTGCACATTTCCAGTGCCACACCCCGCAATGTCAAATTTTAGTGGCACACTTGTGTGTTATTATTTTATGCGCACCATGGTCACACTATAATTCCAAATTTGGCCTTTAGATACTCATCCCATGTAGGCTTAGTGTTGAAAGTGGAGCTATGATACCATTTTGTAACATACCCAGCCTCCTAGCTAGGTCCCGTTACCCCATTGTAACATCTCCACTACTGCAAAATTCCTAAATAAAACTCCCAGCATTAACAAAATGCTCTAATACCAATCGGTAATGTCCCCAGCTTATTGTTGTGTTAGCACTCAAAAATTTCTTTGGGCTGTATCAAAGAAAACCCCAAGGTAACTGTTTCAACCAACTTTAGATTGTATTATGACCTATACAACCAGAGAGGGCTATCTCAGATGTCTAATGACTGGTAATAACCCAAAGGATTCATCAATAACTGCACAGAGGTCAGATTCTACAACATGACATGCTTGTTTTTGTTTTTAAAGAGATGGTAGGACAAGCAAGAGAGAAAGTACCATTGGGTAATGGAATCAAATTCTGAAATTAAAATATTGGGCTAATGACTGGTGGTGTACTCTCAGAGAACAAAGGCAAAGTAGGTGTTTTTCTTCAACAATAGGAAATATTTTGGATGGAAGAAGAAAAGAGAAAGGGATATCCCATCACACTGAGAGCATTTAGCATAGGATGAGTTCTCAATGTAACTTTAGATGAAATATATAAATATATATTACCATGAGCAGAGAATTAAGCATGGATGAATTCTGAACCAACAATCTTTAAACACATAACAAGTATTTACCGTATGAATGGAGCATCGAATATGGATGAATTCCAAACATTTACTCTCATCCAAATACTGCAAATAATAGACAATTATGGAGATGAGCATTACAAAGAAAATACATACTTAAAACAACACCGTAATGAATATTTACTTCGTGAAAGCACGATACTTATGCATTTAGCTCATAAAGATATTCAGGAAAAAGATACACATTCCGATAGCCTCTCTGGTTGAAAGTCCCCCCTTGTTTACATCAAAATGATCCCATTATATAGAAAACTAATGCCACATTTGGCTGTTAGGGTCGAACTACTACCTCCTAGAATCATGGATCCGATTTCTTTGAAAGAGAACAATAAATTCAATGGATTTACTAAAAATAGAAAACCTGACTTTGCCAAATCATAATCATAATTGAAATATTCTTTACAATCATTGTTCATGATCAAAATTCAACCATATGGTTGTGATAAGTCATCATGATCAATGTTGGACACTCTGTGACCCTTTCACAGTAAGTCTTCTATGCAACAGTAACATGTTCTTGAGAAAAACATGTCTCCATTTTCTAAAAATTCTCTCTAATCTCCTGGGATCTATGCCCAAAGATGATGACAAAAAAAAATCTGAAAAAATGGGCTGTAAATATTCATTCGAATCTACCAAAATATGAAACATTTTTCAAATCTCAGAGACATTTTTAGTATCTGGTTTGTCCTCGACAAAAACCTCTCAGGGATTTTCAAAATTCCTCTCTAGTCGGTCAGAAAGTGATATTGAAGTTGACCACTAAACCAGTCATTTGCGCAGTGCGCCTTGTAGCCTGTGCGCAGGAAAATCCTCTGCCTGACAAAATCCCATGCACGGCAAAATTCTCTGCGTGACAAAATCCTGTGTGTGACAAAACCCTCTATGTGGAAAAATCCTCTGTGCGACAAAACCCTCTACGCGACGACATCCTCTGTGCGACAAAACCCTCTGCGCAAAAAAATAATCTGTGCGACAAAACCCTCTGCGCAAAAAAATAATCTGTGCGACAAAACCCTCTGCGCGGAAAAATCCTCTGCATGGAAAAATCCTCTGCGCAACAAAATCCTTTGCGTGAAAAAACCTCTGCACTGCAAAATCCTATGCGCAACAACATCTTCTGCGTGACAAAATCCTCTGCGCGACAAAATCCTCTACGCAACAACATCCTCTGTGTGGTGAAATCCTATGCACAACGCGTAGCAAATTAAAGAAACAAAAGCCTTTGCACATCGAACTTGCACAATGAGTATGCTTTTGAGGTTTGAAACGATACCAATGATATGGAGTTTCATGATTGTTTCTTCTCTAACCTCATGAAAGGCGATGATGAACCATAATACCTTTTGACATGATATTCACCCTAACCTATGACTCATCTAGGAATGCCTTGATTTTCCCAAGATCATGTCATGACTTGAAAACTTTGGACAAACCTCTAACTCTAGCTATGAAAATCATGGTGCTAACATGTTGAGCAATGCCACTCCAAAAATTGTGTGCGCAGTTTCTACACTATAATGTTAATATACACAGAAACACATGAGGTAATGCGCACGATCCCAAGCTGGATCACGCCACACAAACTTTCCTCTTCAGACACCAGATATAACAGTGGAATTAACACATAATAAAATTGCACACACAACATCAAGTGCACATAAGTATTACTTTGTGTGTAACCACTCTGAACACATGAATACTATTGCGCACACAACCATTCTGGTGCTACACGCAGATTCTGTTTTCCTCATGCGCGTGAATTTGCTTCCCCGTGCGCACAACAATTCTAGCCTCTGGCGCACACAGATTATTTCCCTGTGCACATGGTAATTATAGCCTTACCTTAGAAACTCATGACCATTATTACAAAGTTAATTAACATAAATACTTAATAACAGTCATACTTTGCATGTGCGACAATAATTACTAAATACAACATCATGCTTACATGTACAAACAACATCATATAGAATAACGACAATTAATTATATGCAATGTGATATATGAAATAAACCCATATCAGACATAGATAGTTAAGCACATAGTATATTAGACAAGCCCATAAAGGACACCTGTATTTTTATAAAGAGTCACCAACTGCACACAGAGCTCAGACTTTCCTCCCAACCATAGACTGTGTTGCTCATATACTTTCAGCAACATGTCACCCCCGAGCTGGGGCTTAAACTCCACCAGGGAAAAAATACTCCTAATGCCAAGCTAAGGTCTGGTAATCAACGAAATTTCTCAATTCAAGGTGCTCAATTGTTGCAACTATCTTATAGTCTCTCATTCCCCACATGCATGCCCCACCCGAGAAAGTGTGCCCCTTCTTTGCTCAATAGTCCCTCGACTACCCCACTTCCCTTCCAGGGATTCAAAAACAGGACATACAGGGAACAATTCCTAGCAAATCTCTCACCTAGAGAGAAGGCTCACGGGCTTGACAACCCGCCTCTTCGACAACAAATCTCTCACCTCGAGATAATTCTCATAGGCTTGACTACCCACCTCTTCGAAAACAAATATTTCACCTAGAGAGAATTCTCACGGGCCTGACGACCCATCTCTTTGACAACAAATCTCTCACCTGGAGAGAATGCTCATGGACCTGACAACCCGCCTCTTCAACAACAAGGTCTCTGGTTACTAGATGGAAAATCCTTTCCAAGCTTTTCTTTGCAGATAAGGTAATGGTTGTTTTTCCATTCAGATGGTTCAACCGATGAAGAAAAAGTGAGTTGATGCCCCCAAAATACACTCAGGTTCAACCATATATTTGCATGGTCATAACTGGACACTTGTCACCTTCAGAATTAGCTTTATCCACTTGGTGACTCGTTACCATCCCTCGGGAACTTAGGATAAATAAATATCCATAAATTATACTTTTCAGAAATATCAATTAAATATTCCCTTGGACTTAAGCCGAGATTTTCCCTTTTCGGTGGAGTTTAGCCCCCTGTCTCTTTTCGTCTGATTGGTTTGCATGCAACGATGTGATTTTATTAATAATTTGAGTGTGATTACATTTTACAAGGATAGGTGCATTAGCCTTTTTGCATCCTGTCTCACCAGCCCAATAACTGCACACACTCTTTGGCCTCAAATAAATATACATATACATATATGAAACTTGATCCAATGCGCACTTCAAGGTAATCCTTACGCACTTACTCAGGTGCGTGCAACACTATGGAATGTGTGCACCCTTCCCTTGATGTGCAATCCACACACACTTACTCATGTGTGCACAACATTGTGGAATGTGCACAGTCTTTCTTTGGGAAAAAATCCTGACGCACTACTCAGGTGCGTGCAAAACTAAACCAAAACTTGGTTCCAATGGCTCACCAGCCTATATGTACATTTACATTTTCATTTACAATTGGGGTTTGGATTAGGGTGGTCATTTGTGCAAAGATTTTAGCACTGCATTTTAGCCATTTGTAACTTGGATCCTAAGGTCATGTTAAAAATATAAATGCAGTCCATTGTGTTATCCATAGACATATATTCATCCAAAATGGATAGAGAAGAGTCACCTATAAAATGGCCACTAACTAGATAGATAGAATTGATTTCCAGGAAGAGGAAACCCTTGATAAGCCCTTGCAAAGTTCTATGGTTAAATAGATAGACCAAGGTCTCAACTACCATAACATATAATATGAGGGTTAGTGGGAAATCTCATATGATTAGCCTCAATAGAATAACTTTCTATGGTTTGACCTAAATAATAACCAGACTTGTATGAAAGCAAAGCTTGTACTTCTAGAAGGGAAATTGTCCAACCCTATAGCTCACCAAATGGATAGAGTGAAAGGCCATCACATGCAGTCTAAGCCTTATCAAAGTCAAAATTAATGAAATGGGACTTTAGCCTTGCGAATATTTCCCATTCCATACCTTTCCAAACAACAACAACATTATCCAAAAAATGTGGCCTCTTATAAAACATGTTTGTTCATTCAAAGATGTAGTAAATTGGAATCAATGCCAAAGCTTTGACTACAATCTTATATGAAACATTCAAAAGGGTTTTTTGTTGCCAAATGGTAGTAAGTAATGGGTTGTATGCTTTAGGAATGAGCTTGATGAAGCCTTGGTTGATAAGTGGACCCAATGAATTTTTACAAATAATGTCCTTGTACACTTTAAGGATACTTTGCCCAATAAATTCCCATGTGGCCTTGAGAACTCACATGGCCATTCGACAAGTCCAAGTGAATTATCATCCCCTATTTCCATTATTAATTTATAATTTTGATAAGGAAAACCCCTGATCACATAATATTTATTGTTTAGGTAACATCCATCTAGGTACAAGGTTAATACATGTTTAGATGGCCACCTTACATTCTTCCATCAACCCTTGCAATTGAAAATAGTGTGATAATAGCTAATGAATTATCCTCAATATCCTATTTCTTAGTGACTATCCCCTCAATGGTTTTAAAGGCTCCTAGTTTTAAAATTGTGGGATGATCCCCAATTTTGAGCCAACATAGTCGAGCTTAGGAACCCTTACTTTCATCGCTTCTTCATATGTCATGAACTGAAAATGGTAGGAAAAGTCCTCAAACTCCTCTTTGGGTGCTCTATGGCACAAGTACTAAATAATTGTAATCTATTGACCAAAAATACATAATAATCTAGTGACCCAACTAATAACATTGTTCTACAAATAAATCAAGACATCTTCCTCACTCAATTTCAACAACAACTTCTAAATCCATTTAAAGCTTACATAAACAAAACCCTAGTGTTCGAGGTGGGAGACATTGAGCAAGAGTGTGGATTTTGACAGTCTTATCTTAGTCTCTCAAGAAGAGATGCAAAAAACAATGGCTTGATGGTCAAAGAGGGTAAGCTCCCCCAAAACTTGTACCAACCTCCCCTCTCCATAGTCAAAGAATAAAGTACTATGGTCCAATAACATATCCATGTTGAGTCACATGATTACCCTTTTTAAGCCCACCTTAGACAAGTAAAGAATAATTTAGACTAATCATTCTTATAATAATTATTAGGGCCATAGATGTCAAGTTTGTCCTTGGGGATAGTTAATGCCATACATTCCCATGGCTATGTGTAGATGAGGTTTAATGTCATCTTATCATCTTGGGATTCCACATTTCTAAAATCTCCATGATCTAAACTATTGAATTATGGCAGGTATTTCATCAACTAGTCCCACAAATTTACTCTCCCAACCATGTTGTTAAAGATACATACATTTCTAGGCTTGAGGACCCTTCCATTGTGATTCAATAATAACCATACCACTCAGCCTAAGTAATCAAATCCTTGGTTAATTAGGAAGGAAGCAAAATTAGAAATACTAGGATGGACACTCATCTTCTGCCTTATTCATGCAAAAAATGGAACATAGCTACCCTGTGCCAAACATAGTGCATGTTTTTTCTCGATGTAAATCCAACAACTCTTACTTCATGTAGGCACAATATATCCAAATATGAAACCAAAGAGAGAAATATTTGAACCGTGGTCTTTCTAATAGAGTCTACAAGAACTCTCACATTCCATGATAATATCTTCATCTAGAGCCTCCTACAAAAACATCTACCTCCTCACCATCCTTACCCACTAAATCCCAATGAGGGCTTGGATTTTCAATATTCTTTCAAAAACATGCAATACCCAACTATTAAGGGTATTTATTTATGGTTTATATTGAAAATATTTGGCCCCATCCTTACCTTGCATGTTCAATCCCGGAGGAGTAGATCAAATCCATTAGCTCCTACTTTGTGAGGTCCTTTCTCATGGCTAAGTTTTCAAGTTAAATTCAAATGAAATTGGACCAAAAGCAATTGATATCTTAGGCATAACATTCACTACCAATAGAGGCCAAATCATTTTGGACTTGATTAGCAAGAGTAGCAACATGAGAGGTCTTGGTGGACTTAGCTTTGGCCATTGAGTGACATTCCTTAATCATATGGTCTAGGCTCTAAGATCAAAACATGTATTCAATAAATAGACCAACTCTTAACCTTCAAACCAACCAAAATATAGGCATGTTATTTGATGTTTTTGGACATGTCAACATGAAGAAAAGCATGCTTTGAGGGTGAGGGTTAAAAATGTTGGGGTTCATTGCATATGAATTTCTTGAGGGGAGTCGATATGTGCTCAAGAGAGTCCCATAGTTACATAAGTAGACCTAGGAACTCGACCTAGACTAGACAATATAACTAAGCATGAAACTTCATTAGTTGATCTCATACCATTCATATAACACCACTAGGGTGTTATGACACATCTAGATGCCACAAATGACTACCTCATAATTATGGTACTCTGTTTAGAAGTGAATTGAATAACCCTTTAGATAAGATTTGGGTAGTTGTGCTTGAACCCAACTATAAGGCTCCCAAGACTCCCCATCCTAGGTTTTTATGACATACTCTAAAGGAACCCTACGAACAAAGTAAGCTAATAGGGTTGACCATTAAAAACAACAATATATTTATCAATAGGAATATCGATATCAATTTCATTTTCAACATTTTATGTATCTTGTGGTAAACTTTGAGAGAAATATTTTTGGGGGACTTCAATTGTGCCTTCTTCTCATCACTTGCTCCTAAATAGTAACTCTTTGCACCACAGATGGGTATACAATATTGAAGGAATGGGTGGAAATATGGTCCTCTATATTATTACGATGACCAAGCTATGCCTCATCATCTAGTTCACAACAACACAAGTTGTCAAGCATATCAAAAATTCAAAAGTATGGCTAATAAATCATGTTTACCTTTGTTTGAGCATTAAAGGTGTATGCATTTAGGTGTTAAAGGATAAGGGTTGACGTTTAAGGGTTGAGGATAAATAGATAAGGTTGAGGGTTAATGATTAAGAGATAAAGATCAAGGTATGGAGGTCAAGGTTTGAGGGTTTAAGGTTTAGGGTTAAAGTTAAATTTCTAGGGTTAATGTTATTAAATTAGGGTTGAAGAATATAATGTTAAGGTTTGGGATGTTTTGGTTTATGGGTATAGGGGATTTATGATTAATGGATGAGGCTTAAGGTGTAGGGTAATGACTATGGCTTAATGTGCATCACATTACATATTATTGAATCCTTTAATATTACCAGAAATCATTTATTCCTAGCCCATCGAGTTGTGTTTAGGGACAACTTGGAGCGGTTGTTGTGACAATGACCCAAGTTCAAATGCTATCAGGCATGCTCCTCCCTTGTGTGGGGTTTTTCAGATGTGGCTATTGATTATATCGAAAATTGATTATCCAGCCTTAGTGCAAATTATTAAATTGCACTAGGAATGTACCAAAAAATTGTATTCGTCACTTAAGTATGTGAGGGTGACTTAAGCTTATTTTCAAGTTTACGATTTGTAAAAAGACAAGTTCCCATTTTCAAAATGTCCTAAATATTAAATATTAATAATAATTATAATGTATTTTATTATTAGGATGTCCCTCCAATTAAGTCATTATGTATTCCTTAAGATGCTCCCCCCTCTCCCCCTCAATAATTGTGTTACTTTAGCACTGTGAATTTCTATTGGGAAGCAATAAATTTTAGCAAACTTGTGTTATTTGTATACACCGTGGAAAAACAAGGAAGGTGAAAAGTGTTGGAATACAAAGAGGGGGGGTGAATGAGTATGAGCACTTTTACCACTTTTAACCACAATATATAAACTTCAACTTTATTAGAAACATATCATCTATGATTGCATTCAATATATCATGAGCATATAAACATAAGCAACATGACATCACATCAAATACACAACACACCATAATTTACATGGAAACCCAAATGGGAGAAAACCAACAAATGCTTTTCTTATATATCAAATAATACATTAATTGGAAGCACCAACTTCCCAATTCTTCAACTACAAATGGAAGGAATCCATGAACCCCTATTTATAGGCTCCAACTTGAAGGAAGCTACAACTCCCTGAATTCTCTGGCTCCAACTTGAAGGAAGCTACAACTCCCTGAATTCTCTGGCTCCAACAAGAAGGAGGCTACAACCCCCTGATTCTCAGGCTCCAACCTGAAGGAAGCTCCAACTCTCTATGTTCTCTGGAACCAACCAGAAGGAGGCTACATCCCCCTTTCCTTGCCCCATCCTACTGCCTTGAAATACAAGTGTAGACCAAACTGTCACTACCACAATCGCTACCATTGTCAACTCATCACTATCAACCTGTCACATCAACATGTGACTACTACTATCACATCAACCAACCCGTGACTACCATTATCATATCAACCAACCTATTACTATCACTATCACATCAACCAACCTATCACTGTCATTGTCACTGCGATTGTCACTATCATTGTCACTATCACTGTCAACATCACTAGTATACCATCATCAATCAGATCCACTCACATGGATACAAAAACCATTAGCAAACCATGGACATCAATCATCAATCATGTACATCAACCTATATCAACCATGCACATCAATCTGTACCATACCATGTACATCAACCTATACCAACCATGCATAAACCATGCACCATACCAAGTACATCAACCATGTACCATATCATGTATCAACCATGCACATCAATCTATACCATACAATGCACATCAACATGTACCATACCAGGTATCAACCATGCACCATACCAAGTACATCAACCATGTGCCATGCCATGTACATCAACCATGTGTGTCAACCTGTACCAACATCACCAAGATATGCATCCAAGATATACTTCAAACCATGTGCCTCAAGCATGTACCAACATCACTCATGATATGTCCCAATCATGTTATACACCATGTACCATAAGATATCAACAATGAAGTGCCTCAACAAAGTACCAAGGAATGTGACTCATACATATGCCAATACAAAGATGTGCCTCTAACAACGAACCATAATATCCATGTGCCAAGTACCAATAATATGTGTCAAGCATGTAACAATATCACCTCAACCATATGCAACCATGTACCATGTACCACAAGGGTTCCAAGACATTCCTTAAGCATGTGCCATACCATCCATGAAAAAAGCCTCAAACAAACACATGTAAAACATACATTTACTCATGAAGAGAACGTGGTGCATATCATTTCAGACCAACAAACCTTCCTCAACTTCTGAAGCAACAATATGACACCTTCTTCAAGATTTTTCAAAAGCATCTGCTACTTGCTTCACCGTGACCCGTAGATGTCTGCTACTTTCTCCACCGTGACCCGCGGATGTTCGCTACTTTCTCCACTGTGACCTGCGGATAACCTCAAAAATTTGGTTTGATCACTTCAGACTTTTCCCTTCAGTTTCCTCCGTTGCCTCAAACTTCTCAGACTTCGCTACCTCAAATATGCTACGAAAGATTTACCAAAAACATCACTTGAAAGATAGATAATCATTGAATTTGTGTGTGTTCTTATGAAGGACTTCTTGTGGTGTATTTATACTTTTTCAAGCTAACTTCTTTTCTTACTTTAGGGATTTCTTGTTACAAACACTTTACCCTTTGACCAAAAATTGTAACTGGTTAGGGGCTTCATAACCATTCTTCGGGGCTTCCAAATTCACAAGGCCATAACTCCTCAACCGTGAGGAACCACATGGCATACCACCTATTACCAGAAACAACATGATGAGTACTATCTATCTATGAATGTATTACCTTCATTTACATTGTTTTTCATGTCCTTATTCCTCGATAAATTTTGGGTTCCATAACCACACCTCTGGGTCTTCTTTTAGACTTCGTCAAATGCACCCATCACACATGTTGACATCAACCACTCTTCTTGACATCAATGACAACTAACTTACTATCAATCTCGATCACAACTCTAGGGTGTCTCGAACGCTCCAAGGGTTGACATCAATGAAAACCAACTGTCCAACAATGGTAAAAAGAGGATGATTAGGAAGGTGAAAAGGTAAAAAGAAGATGATAAATCATTTGCCAAATTAATGGCGAGGAGGAGAGTGGGGAAGGAAATGAGAGTCGATATGGGTAAGAAGGAAATTATGAAAGAAAACAAGAAATATTTATAATTGAGAAGCTTGTATGAGCATCTCAAAAAAATATAATCAAGGGGTAACATAGAAAATGATTAGAGGACTAAAAAGAGCAAGGTATCAAGGGTGGTGTCCAAATAATCTACATGGAATATAGCCCAATAGTTGAAAAAATCAAAGAGAAATATTAAGATCCAAAAATGACCATAGAGAATGAGAATGTTTAAGTTCCAAGGATAGACATAAACAAACTTTGGCAAGCTCCAGGTCAACCGTGTTTAAAGTGCAAGTTGATCTCGTAGCAACTAAAAATGCTAAAACATACCGCCTACTAGAGTTTTTTCTTGGAATGTAGTGTATACTGTGAGTTTAGTCAATTATATGCAACAATCCTCCAAAGTCTATAACATCCTTTTGAAAGGTTGGCAAATTTCATTGTCCATATTAAAGAGTATCATAAATATGGAGATAGATAACTTGTAGACAACATATCTTCCACAAACAATAAACCAAGTGATGGAGAAGGTAAACAACAATGATCCAACCTTGGAATAACATGAGAGAAATCCTAGACAAAATGCATGAAGCATGCATTATGGAATTCACTACATAACCCAATTTAGAAGTAGACATAAAACTTGTTTAGAAACCCAATAATAACTAATTTTATTATTGTTTATGTTGGTTATACAATTCCTTGTCTTGTAACATTTTGTAAAAAAAAAAAGCAAAACATAAATTCCTAGAATGTGTCACTAAAGACTGCAATTATAAT
>SNQJ01S0234405.1:0-14221 GCA_010110895.2 Picea sitchensis
AGGTAAAAAAAAAAAGATAAACTATTACTCGAAAGACTCCCTTTCAAACCTTTTAACGAGTGTGAAAGGAAACAAGATCACTTGACAATATTTCCATGTTTAGAGAGTCTGAAAAGATATTAAAGGAGACTCTAGGGGGTTCCTTTTGCGTATATCCTTTATGAGTCTGAAAAAGTGATAAAAGTATTCTCGGTACATTCTCATGTATTTGTGAGCATGAGAATGAACAAATACTAATCTTATTGGTGTTACAAGGTCATCAAAAAAACTATACTCAAATTCCTGTAAAATCAAGTTTTTTTGGGCAAAAGACATTAGTAATTTCTCGAAAAATGACAAAAACCAAAAAATAGACTTATAATAAGGAGAAATGACCAAATTGAACATATCAAATATCAAATTAGGTCAAAAATTCATTTTTACCTTTGGTTTTACTATTCTCCTCTCCTCGAGTTTTTTACCTCTTTTGGAGCATTTTTCGAGCGTTGATTATGAAGGTTGTGGGTGATCGTTTTCAAAACCATCTAGATTAGGTTGGTTGTTTCCTCCTCATCATCCTTTTCCATGTATTTGTATTGCATTTTAGCCTTTAGTTTAGTTGTTATAGGCTCCTTTGGAATCCCTGGAGCATCGAATTGGATCGATGCTCCCTCAAAGCATCGAGGGGAGCACTGATAGTGATTTCAACACCCTAGCATGTGTGTTGAGGTCACACTAGCTCTCTGTTTTCTTATTTAAGGGAGTGCTAGGCACTGAATCTAAATGTTTTTCTTTATCTTTAGGCTAAAAAGAGGCAATTTTTCCTTTGAATACTTATCTAATGATGATTAATTGACGTATTTGCAAGTTTCATTCATAGGTAACCATGCATGAGTGGAAATAATGTGAGAACAATTTTGATGACATCGTTGCTCTATAATACCCTCAAGCGAGGGCATCCTTACGCAATTGTGTCTTGCTCAAGTACTTCAAACTTCAAAATATGAGGAAAGAAGTGTTATTGCTTGAATACTTGATCGGTCTATGGGATGATGGTGAGAAAGCATTTCGAATAGGACCGCATCTGCTTGAGATCAAGATAGATGATGTATACTTTTTGACGGGGCTCTCGAGGAGAGGGTTACCCATAATTTTTTCCATACATCGGGCTACTCCGTGATTGACTGAGGAATATTTTTTTGAATACTGTATACCAGGGTCATGATTGGTAGGAGGAAGGATCATTATAAAAGATGTGATGGATCTATCTCTTTGATTCGTCCTATTTTCTATCACCAAGTTGGTGGGAAACACTAGTTCCCATCTCCCTTCTAAATCCCTAATTTCTTATCTCATTCAGTGCTTGGAACCTTTGTTGTTCAAATGGACCAGAGATTTCTTAAGGAATGTTAAAGAGAAGATATTCAAATTTAGAACTGGAAAGAAAAATCATTTTGGATATGGTTTTTTCTTGGTTTTGTTTTTCCTAGAATGGATTCCACAGATGCAACCATAGGTTGAAATAATAGCACGCCATGTTACTAGGCCTCGCATGGAGAGGTTGACCAGTCTTTCCCCCAGGTTGGGGAATGAGCCCTCGACTTTCAAATTCACTGCTAACTTCTTCACATGGTGGAGGAGGCAACTGGTGGTGATATTGGACTTACCGTATGTTGGGGTAGGTTTCAGGGGTAGTGCAGGCTTGGCACTGGATGAGGGAATATAGTGGGATGCATCAGGTACGAAATATCATAACTATGTAACAATTTTATTTTTTTTACATGTTTTTGGTTGTACAACAAGGGATCTAGAAAAAAAAAATTCATCATCCAGACAGAGGTGCGCCATGTTTGGAAGATATGTCAACATTAGGGCGTCATGGAGATGCACATGAAGAAGAAGAGCATGATTTCATAGTGGGAGGACTCCGGGAAGTGGAAAGGAACCTCTAGGGCTTGAAAATGGGTGTCCCACCCCTATGGAGGTGAGATGTGAATCTACACCTTTAGAGACATACAATTGGGGTATTTGAAGGCCTCAATCATTTGCTATGATAGGTGGAAAGGGAGGTAGTGTGTTATGCATAGCTCAATTTGATACAGGGGGATGAGTAGAGTCCCAGTCATTTTGTAGTATTTATGATGATTCTATCGCCATGAAGGCCCATGTTTTTCCCCGTTATGTACTTTTGTATGATGTATTTTGACAAAAAAATTATCTATCAAGCTTATGTATAAACGAGTTTTGCGGTAGCTACCTATGTTGTATTTTTATTTTATGTGATGTTTTCTATACATATGATTTATGTTTCAAATGTTTATCTATGCATAATATACCAATCCAACATGTAATTCACTAACGAATCTGCGATTGTGTTGAGTTCTCTGGACATGTGTCTGTATTCAATAAATTTAAAAGATCTTTTGAGACAACGAACCCTCAGATGGAGACGTAGTAAAGTTAAGTTGCGAACGATGTACTCACGATTTA
Source organism: Picea sitchensis (assembly GCA_010110895.2). Taxonomy (NCBI): domain Eukaryota; kingdom Viridiplantae; phylum Streptophyta; class Pinopsida; order Pinales; family Pinaceae; genus Picea; species Picea sitchensis. The sequence goes on from SNQJ01S0234405.1 coordinate 2,470, forward strand.
GTTGATGTACCACGAGTTGAGAATCGAGGTTGATAATCAGTTGAGATATACCTAGAGAAGAGGATTTGGTTAAAATTCCGATGACAGAATGATACTCTGCAACGTTATTGGTTGTAGATCCAAGGAAAATTCCTCCTGAACTCACTAACTCGCCAGAGTGGTAGATGACTTAAGTTTTAGAAGCGATGTTATGGGCATATCAACTAGCACCATCCGCAAACCCAAAATAAATAGGAAAGGATGATGTCATATGCACATTCAAACAAAAAGAAATGTATAAGCAGCTAAGCTGAAACTTGTGCATGAAAAATAAAATACACACCAAGTCAAAAGTATATATTACATTAATGTACAAAGCACACATGCGGTATTTATATGCATAGTACTTATTTAGGTAAATCCCATTTGGGGGATCACCGAGATATATTCCATCGTAGTCTAATAACTCGTAGGCACCTCTATGTAACACATGTTTTATGATGTATGGTCCATGCCACATGGGTTCTAACTTTCCTTCCCCCATTTTGTCATGATATTGATCATAGACTAGGACTAGATCTCCTTCTGCAAAAGTGCGAGGTTCAATGGACTTATCATATTGGTTTTTCATGAATTTTTGATACGTCTCGTTGATGACAAAAACATCACGATGGGCTTCATCCAACTTGGTTAGATATAAGAATCGTTCCTCTTCGACAGAAGTAAGGGGTAAGAGTTCTATGACAAGTTTCAATGAAGAGATCTCACATTCGATTGGTAATACCGCTTCTATATCGTATACCAATTGGAAGGGTGTAACTCTACTTGTGGTTTTAATTGAAGTTCGATACGCATAGAGTGCGGAGAAGAGATGAAAATTCCAAGAGGTTTTGTTCACTTCCACCATGCATTGAAGCATGGTATTCAGGACTTTATTGATGGCTTCAACTTGTCCATTTTCCTAATGGTAGTAGGGGGATGATTTTTCATGGTGAAAACCTAACTTAGTGTGTAATTCACCCATCATCTGATTCTGGAAATTGGATCTATGATCAGTTACAATATCTTGTGGGACACTGAATCGAGAAATGATATGGTTAAAAAAAATGTGTGTGGCCATCGTTAAGTAATGTAGTCATATCGTAAGCCCATTTAGTGAAATAATCGATGACAATAATGATATAAACGTGCCCGTTGGCTGAGGTAGGATTACATTGCATAAAATTGATGCCCATTTTGCAAAGGGGATGACGACGACAATGGGATGAAGTGGAGTTGGGTGGGTATGTTCTTTTCTCTGAAAGATCTGACAGGGTGGGAATTTTTTAACGGAATCAATGCAATCTTTGAATATGGAAATCCAAAAATAACCGGTACGTAAACAATTTTGGGTTGTAGAAATCCCATAAATATGACCACCAAAAGCTCCAAGGTGTCAGTCATTTAAAACTTATTTAGCCTCTTCATGGGTTAAGAAATGTCATAATATAGTATCAATGTTATGGTGGTACAAGGTGTTTCCAATGATAAGGTAGCGTTTTGAGTGGTGTCTAATGAGACATCGTTCATCACATGAAATTCTAGGTTGAAAGCATTGGGTTTGGAGATAAAGAAGAATATATCCATACCAAGGATCATACGTACTAATAAGGAACATAGATTCATCAGGAAGAGAATCATTGGGATCAATATTCTCATCAGTATGGGGAAGATCGCAAATTAATTCCACAAAAACCAATGATTTCTTATCCTTGGATTTGGAAAACTCGAGATCAAATTCTTGGAGAATGACAATCCATTTGGAATATTTTCCCCCAAGTACTTCATGAGTTAAGATGTGGTACATGGGGTTCGATTTGGAAATGACCGTGGTAGTTCGTAACAAAATATAGTGGTGAAATATTTGGATGGAAATAACTGTTGCCAAAGACAACTTTTCTACATGTGAATATCGGAGTTCAGAACCTGATAGACTTTTACTCAAATAGTAGATCACATGTTCGGTGCCATCATCATCCTCTTGTACTAACACCATAGAAATAGTGGAAGTAGAGGCAGCCAAATAAAGGATATAATCTTTCGCATAATTCAGTGGGTGCAAAAGACGTGTGTTCGTTAAGTCATTCTTAGGAGCATAAAATGAGCACTGAGCAGTGGCATCCCAGATGAAAGGGGTATATTTCTGTAGTAATCTCATGAATCTTTTAGTGATTTCGATGTAATTGCAAATGAAGCAAAGAAGAAAGTTTTCCTTCCATACAAACTTTGCAGTTGGGTAAGGTTTTTGGGAGGAGGTAAAGTGAGAATGGATTTGACTTTTAAGGAATCCACCCTAATCCCATATTTAGAGACTACGAATCTAAAGAGTCTCCCTGATTCAACAACACAAATGCATTTATGGGAATTCAAACATATGTTGTAAAATTGGCATCGAAGAAATATGGCGCGTAAGTGACAAATATGGTCTCTTCAATGAGATGAGTGAGCGGGCAAGTCATCGGGATAAGGTTCAACAATGTCTTTGATATTCTGGAATGCATACGACATGGACCACTCAAAACTGGCTCCAGCGTTTTTAAGGGAAAAATGTAATTTACGATAAGAGAATGTCGCCCACAGGAAGATGAAGGTTGTTTTGTGTTGGTCAACTGATAAAATGTCGATCTGGTTATATCCAAAAATGCCATCCATAAAAGAGAAAATGATGCTTCCGGAGCAATTATCTATAATTTGGTCGATAAAGGGTGTAGGGTAATTGTCCATGGTACAAGCCTTATTAAGATCCTAATAATCGACATAAACATGAATGGTACCTTGTTTCTTGGTGACTGGAATGACATTGGAAACCCATTCGGTCATAGGGATAGGATAAATAAAACAATATTTCAAAAGTCTTTCTACTTCTGCCTTAATTGTCAGGGTTTTCTTAGGATGAACTGGGTGAAGTTTATGTCTCATGGGTTTAACTCCTTGGTAAGTTTTGATTTCATGCACAACGATCGATCACATTTATTCATAGCTCTAGGAGAATATGTTTCTAAATTATTTAAACAACGTGGTATAATTTTCAACTTCTTCAGCTAAACAATTTGCACCTAGTTGTATGGTTTCCATAATACCTTCTTTAATGGATATGTCGACAATAATAATGGAAGAGATGTTTCCCAAATTCCCCTCTGTCATGATATCTTGAGTGAGTATTGGAGACTGGGGGCAGTGGACGATATCGCTAGGAAAGATAGAGGAAATATCTTTCTCTATGTCATCCAAAATGGGAAGAAAGGACGAATGATGGTGGTTGGCATCCCATAGTTCCTCCTCGATAGTAATAATTTCCATAATATATTCATATAATGGAAAAATATGTAGGATGTAATTGAAACTAGAGGATAGGGAATCTAACCAGGATGGTAACGAATAAGTAGTAGATTCCAGCAGATGTTGGTTGTCCCTTGAAGGAGAGGCAGACTAGATGGCGTCGTATTCAGCCTCTCTAGGACTCAGTGGCATGGTGTCACCTAGTGTATTGAATTCTAAGGGACTAGGCATAATCCATGGATCAGATGTTTTGAAGGATTGATGTGCCATAGTTGAAATCATATTAACCATTGTGATATGTTGCATAGTGGGAGGAAGAGGAGTAGGGAAGGTACCCATGAGTGAAGAGTCTTTCAAGAGACCTACTCCAACATTTTCATAAGTGATTTTTGAGTCTCCCGGAAAAGGAATGTTGTTGGTCGTTTTCGTGCAAGTGTCAGGGGTGTAGTAATATAATTAATCAATGGTCACAATTTTACCTTGGTGAGGGAATTAGATGCATTGAAAAACTGATGAAGCGAAGACAATAATAGCATAGAACCAACTTCTACCTAGAAACAAGTTATAATCGAGGCGAGCATCGACTACTTCGACATCTACAGAAACATTTTTGACTCATAATTGAACAACTAAGGATAGTAATAATCCATGAGGTCGGAAACCCCTTCCATAAAATGCTCGTAACATGGTGGGAGATTGATTAAGACCAGGTGATTTAAGGCCTATCAAGCAAGCCAAAGACATGAAACATTGGGATGCCCCTTCATCCAACATCCTACGATGAATATGTTTATTATGGACAATGACATCGATTTGGACAACAAGTTTGTGAGATAGTCATGATTTAAAATTATCTAGGTTAAACGTGATATTATTGGGTGAGTCGGGATCTATATCTTTGATGATGGCCAAGAGAATCCTACGTTGACTAGGGAAGTGTTGTAGAACATCGAGAGCTTCCATAGTGCAAGGTGCTTGATCCAAATATTCAACGATGTTGTAGTTTTGAGCAGCACGCGAATTAGGATTAAAGGTCAAATTTCCAATTGTGTTCTTGGATGGGCATAATATAGAGTCAAATCTAGGTTTCTCAATATGGAGTGGTCGAGATGGAGGAGAAAATGTAGTAGGTGGTGGATCCGATGTAGTACTAGTAGTTACTTTTTCCTTATCAGGTTTACCTGGAGATGTGTCATATGTCATAGTATGAGTGGTCAAATATATCCCATTAAACATGTAAATGTGTGCACTTGATAAATATTCCTCGTTAGGATGATGATTTGGATTACCTCATGTCAGAGGTTCAATAGTTTGTGCAACTAGTAACTATTGTTGTGGAAAATGATGTGTCAGTACAACAGGTTGAGAATTTCCTTTAAAACATTTGGAAACTTCATCTTGATGAGTATGGCCACTAAGGATACCAACTCAAAGTCAACCTCTGGGAGGGTACAATCAATAGTCGAGTCTGAATGTATGGGAAGGATATCAAGTCTGAAATTCTTCAAGAGAACTGAGGAAAAATGGACTGATAAATTACAAAGAATCCCAAATGTATTTAGAATTCATGAAGCTCCAAGACCAAATGAAAATAGTTGATCCTCAATAAGAACCCCCAATACATGCTTGCACTACTAAAATTGGTTAAGTATCAGAGGGATAAAATATGAGCTCTCCTGCATGAAACCTCATGTTTAACCCTTGTGTTATCACCATAATTCACCTCTGGATTGCGGTAGAGGTAAGCCTAATACCCATCAGTTTTATATGTCACAATGAATGAATAAGGGTGGTCGAATGGGCGCAGAACCAAGAGAATATCACTTTAACTCATAATCCTGGACCAAGAAAAACATAAGAAAGTGAGGTCTTGATCTAACTCTAGTAAGGAAGTTGATTTTAAAATGAGCAGAGGGAAGACTTGGTGAGAAAATGTAAGAGTCTGCTATGGACATTTAGTCTTCTAGTAGACTAAGGAAGAAAAGCTTAAAGAACAAGATCCTCTTGGACCTGAAGTTTCAGACACTAGGATATGCCTAAACGACATAGTTATAACAACATGACGATCAAACCCACATCACAATTATACTATAACAACTCGACCAGAGACTCCAATTCCGAGCTACTTAGTGTAAGAGGGAAAAGATAACACAAGAAACTGATTAAAACTGGTGAAAATATTGCAGTGATCAAACCTACATCACAACAACATAACTACCCTTGACTGGATCCTCCAATTTCAAGTGTTTTAACACAGTTGCTTACAAAGATACAAAAAGAAGATGAATTTCATTAAACAATAAGTCTCAAATACATATGCATAACCAAAGGAACCAGTGCTTCCTCAAAACTTTACAATACGGGAGCCTAGCTCAACTATCGATGACACTTACAAAATATCAAAATTGAGTATATATACTCATAACTTCTCATGGCCCTCAGGGATATGATCGGACCACTGCATTCAAATCTTTGAGTTTCCTCCTTCTCCTGTCAGACTGCACATGTTTTCCTCTGTCAGACGTGAAATTAAAATAGTATGGACTTTGCAGGAAAACCCATTTATATAGGAGATCTAGGCTATTAGCTAGCCGCCACGACCATCCTTTCTTTCTTTCCATTAATGGGGTGAAACGAGGATTCAACCACCACTCCCTATTTACATTAAATGCCTTCATTTGGATAGGGATGAGTTCCAACATCCATGAATGCCCCAGGCGGTGCCTAACTTCTTCAAATCAATCTCGGCACTTTGATTCCTGCTGCTCTTCTTTTGCAATCAGTACATGTATTTTCGACCCTTTGGCGCAGCTCCTTTAAATAGCTCCACACAACCTCGAGCCATGACCCTGTGCTTAAACCCTATAAAGTTTCAAAACTTGGCATATCAGGAGTTCTCACTCCCCTTGATTCACAACATCGCGATGCTTGAAATCACGAAATGGTCATATCCAGATCGACGGTCAGATCTGATCTAAAATTGACAGCCAAGATTGCTTCCCTGAAGAACCCACATCACTATCTCTACATGACAGGTGCTAATATTCTTCCAGAACCCGCACATTGTAGGGCCACGGGATATGACCATGGGCCCAAACTTTGAGCGCTTCGCAATTTCTCATGTCGGTAGTTTGCGCTATTCTCCATGCTCGAACCTCTGATATGCAAAATCATGATTTTGCATTATCTACTACCACATGCCCCTTTGCTTTAGACATCCCAGATCAAATTGTCATTGTGGGACCATATACCATCGACACTCCTAGGAAGACTTTCTTTACGCATCCCCTGGAATGGATGTCCCTGATTATTTCGAAATTTCGCATGTCGCAAGTTTTCAGGACTCGCCCTCCTACTTTCCCAACTCACAAAATCACGAAAAGTTGACCCAATCGTCCAGATCTCTCCCTTGATCAACGACTGTGATATTTTCACGATTTCTCATTTCAGGAGTCTTCGATGTGATCGACTCTCGACCTCCCAATTCGCGAAATCGTAACTATGTTGATCGTGCGCGACATGTCCCTCTGAAATGAACGACCCAAATCTCACAATTTTAGGCCTTGTTCTGATGCTAAACTTTGCGCAACTCTATAATCCCAATCACCCGATGGTCRTCRATCTAATTTATCTGATGGATCYAATGGCTGAGACTGAGCCTATGCTTGATGGCTTTTCGYCGACCAGATATGTGCTCTCATTTGCATAATCGCACCCCAAATTTGGATAAAAATGCATATGGTGGGTTTTTAAACCCCTTTTCTCACATTTGGTTACCCAATGGCCAACTTCAAAGGAAAAACATCCCCTTGCAAGAATAAGTGCTAGCATTAGGCTCCATGGGGGAGAGATTCCTCCCTGCAAGGATCTAAGATCTCCTTTTGCAGTTCCAGTCGCCTTTTGTTGGGCTATGGAGTCAAGCTCAAAACACACCACTAAAAATATAGGCCGAAAGTAAAAACAAAAATAAACACACATGATCGAAGGAGCGTATTTATGTACAATCCTAAACTAATAAAATTTTACATAGTGCTAGGTGAAAGAAAACTTCCACCATGGACAATCAAGTAACTTCCCAAATGGAATCCCCTTTACTCTATCGGTGATCACTAGCAGTTGATGCCACTGCGAAAGAAGAACGGGTACATCCTTTATCTTTCCTCCTAACGCTGAGTTTAGGATAAATCTATATGGATTCATAACAGGAAGGAAGTACAAATCCATGTATTCCTTCATAGGCTCATAGGCCAAATGGAAAACTCCCAAAAATTTGTAACACGCGGCCATCCCTATTACACAACTAGTCACACATGGTTGAATCTCTCCAGTAGGTATAGGAGGGCGATCAATCGATACACGTTGACTAGTCTAAGGTGATGGATTCTCATTAATAGGTTCTGAACAAGAGATAAACTGCTACTTCTGTTGCTCCTCTGGTTCTTCTGGTTCTTCTTCTTGGCTCTCCCAAGGGTCAGATTCATAACCATCATAAAGAGGACACGTGGGAAAACTCTTCTCTTCATATTTCTACTTAGTTTCTTCGACAGGTCTAGGAGGGATGATTTCCTCAAGATAATCTAGCTTAATGAATAGAGGATAAGGCCCAATAGTTTGTTCTTGGAAATCCTGCACATACATCTCAGAACTTGATTTGTAATTGTCATATACATGTTGGTCACTTCTTTGGTTAGTGAACTATGATGTGGGGCTTTGCTTCTCTTCGTATGAATAATCCTCAAAGCTAGGGACAACATGCCAAAGTAGAATGATCTCCCGATCCTTCTTTTTAGTCCCAATTGTAAACACATCATGGGAAATCCCATGAAGAAAAAGAGAAGAATGTTCCTGCACAATGGCTCATTCCTTTAAAACTAAGACAACAGGCTTATGAGGGGAAGAAACTAATGTCTCTACCACCATGGAATATTGAATACTACCCTCATCAGTAGGGCTTCCAAGAACAACAACTTCAAGAACTGGAAAATCCTCTGTATTTTCTTCARAAAGGTAGCAGTCATGATCTTCCTTCAACTCTTCTATCTCTGCAGAGAGATATTCTACCAGCTCTRTCAACTCACCCAGAGAATCCTCCTCTTCATGGTCCTCACCCTCACATMTTTCATAAGACACAACCACATCTTGATCATGGCCTTCATATTCCTCACAACAATTATGACAGATTAAMTCACAGGAATAATGCCTTTGACAGTGCCTACTGAAGGCTACATGAAACTCTCTTAGGGAGGATAYGCTATCAAGGGKTAAAGAATGATACCATTCACGAGCATCCCCTGCTAATGAGAACATGAAAWTTTTTAATAATACATCCTCGTGATGTATATCCCATTGATGCATGAGTTCATGAAACTCACAGAGATACTAAGAAGGGTTTTCCTCCACATGCCCTCTAAATATGGGCAAATAATCACCCCATTCATCCACAATAGGGACAACATTAGGAAAACCAGGAACAACAAAAAAATTAAAAGGACCAAACCTCCGAGCCAATATTTTGTCCATTTCGATCCAGTGGAGTCGCCAAACGATCCCTCAACCATGTAGTCGCTAGGTGAATGATATGCAGAATGAGTGTGTCTGGTCTTTGTTCACCATCAAAGGCCAGATCTTATCATTTTTTTTCCTCGGAGAACTTGTCAAGTTGAGAAGGAAGTTGTTGAAAACCTTCTAGAGCAAGATCCTCTGGGTCAGCTTTCAGGTGTGCTAGAAGTAGTCATACTGAAATAGTGGAGTGGAAATAGTGGAGTCGCCAAGTGCCCAGTTTCTATCTTTCAAGTACTAAGTTCTGATGCACCTTTAGAACTAGTAATCATTGTCATTCAATCCCATGGAAAACCTTCAATTTCATCCCAGAAAACGGCGACAAAAATGTTAGCACCAGAAGTCACCTCTGGATTGCAGCAGAGGTAAGCTTGATACCCATTAATTTTATATTTCACAATAAATGAATAAGGGTGGTCGAATGGGCGCAGACCCAAGAGAATATTGTTTGGGTTTAAAATGAGAAGAGGGAAGAGTTAGTGAGAAAATGTAAGAGTCTACTATGGACATCCGATCTTCCAGCAGCCTAAGGAAGAAAACATTCAAGAACAAGATCCTCTTGGACCCAAAGTTTTAGACACTAAGATATGCCTAAATGACACAGTTATAACAACACAATGATCAAACCTACATCACAATGCTAGTGTAACAACTCGACTGGATCCTCCAATTCTGAGCTACTTAGTGTAAGAGGGGAAAGATAACACAGGAAACTGATTAAAACTGGTGAAAATATTGCAATGATCAAACCTACATCACAAAAACATAACTGACCTTGACTGGATCCTCCAATTCCGAGTGTTTTAACACAGTTGTTTACAGAGATACAGAAAGAAGTTGACTTTCATTAAACAAGAAGTCTCAAATATAGATGCATAACCAGAGGAACCAATGCTTCCTTGAATATTTACAATACAGGAGCCTAGCTCAACCATCGACGATGCTTACAAAATATCAAAATTGAGTATAAATACTCGGAACTACTCATGGCCCTCAGGGGTAAGATCTGACCACTACATTCAAATATTTGCATTTCCTCCTCCTATCATACTGCACATGTTTTCCTCTATAAGATGTGAAATTAAAACAGTATGGACTTTGCAGGAAAACCCATTTACAGAGGATATCTAGGCTATCATCTAGCTGCCACGACCATCCTTTATTGCTTTCCATTAATGGGGTGAAACGAGGCTTCAACCACCACCCCTATTTCCCTTAACTGCCTTCATTGGGATCGGGATGAGTTTTGACATCCATGAATGCGTCGGGCGGTGCCCTGACAACTTCAAATCAATATCGGTGCTTCGAGCCCTGCTTTTCTTCTTTTGCAATCAATACATGCACTTTGGACCCTTTGGCACAACTCTTTTCCATCATTCCACATGACCTCGGCCATGACCCTACACTTATCCCCTATAACATTTTAGGACTTCACATATTGGGATTTCTCACTCCCTTTGATTCACAACATCGCGATGCCCAAAATCATGAAATGGTCATATCCAGATCGACGGTCGGATCTACTCTAAAATTGACAACCAAGATTTCTTCCCTGAAGACCCCACATCACCAGCTCTATGCAACAGGTGCTAATATTCTTCCTATAACCACACACCATAAGGCCACGGGCTATGACCATGGGCCCAAACTTTGAGTGCTTTACGATTTCCCGTGTCTGGAGTTTGAGCTGTGCTCCATGCTCAAACCTCCGATATGAGAAATCACAATTTCTCATTATCTACTGCCACGTGCCCCTCTTCTTTAGATAGCCCAGATGAAATTGTCATTGTGGGACCACATACCATTGACACTCCTAGGAAGACTTTTCTTTGGCTCGAATCCTATGCCACACATCCTGTGGAATGGACAACCCTGATTATTTCACGATTTCACATGTCACAAGTTTTCAGGACTCTCCCTCCTACTTTCCTGACTCATGAAATCGCGAAAAGATGACCCAACAGTCCAAATCTCTCCCTTGATCAATGACTGCAATCTTTTCACGATTTCATGTTTCGAGAGTCTCTGATGTGATCGACTCTCGACCTCTCGATTCATAAATTCGCGACTATGTTTATCATGCGCCACATCTTCCTCTCAAATAAACGAACTAGATATCATGATTTTGGGCCTTGGTCTAATGCTAAACTTTGTGCAACTCTATAATCCCAATCGTTCGATGGTCATCGATCTAATTTATCTTATGGTTTCGATGACTGAGACTGGGCCTATGCTTGATGGCTTTTCATCGACCAGGTATGTGCGCGCCTTTGCATAATCGCGCCCCGACTTTGGATAAAAATGCATATGGTGGGTTTTTAAACCCCTTTTCTTACATTTGGTTACCCAATGGCCAGCTTCAAAGGAAAAACATCCCCTTGCAAGAATAAGTGCTAACACCTTGTGTGAGAGAGAGATCCCAGCTATGCTTATACGAAAGTTGGATTTACTCTCTCTATCACAAGATTATTTGTTTGTATTGAATGCTTTGGAGATTTATTCTCACAGTCTATTCCAAATATCTAGTCCTAGTCTATTGCTGGTGTAAAGATCTAAATATAAAAGTTTCTAGTTTTATTTTAATTAGCGTTCATTTTCATGGTTATTCGTTGCAAAAAGGTGAATGATATTGAAACAGATAATGTTTGAGACTCGCCTCCAAAAGTGATTTAAAGAATGATATGAAAAATTTTGTTTGAATTAACTTCTAGCTATGGGAGGGAGAAGAGTTTCTTTTATTTCACTAACAAACACTCAAGAATGAAAATTTTTATACTATTTCGTTCTCAACAAAAATTCAAACAATTTTCCAAATTATAAAGAAATCTTTTCCAATATCCAAAACCAATGCATACCATAATTTATTTGTTTGATTACAAATGTAAATTAATATGTT
>SNQJ01S0234408.1:1783-11797 GCA_010110895.2 Picea sitchensis
TTTGATATAATCCCTATGTTAATGTTTTCATAACTATTGGTTGGTTGATTATATGAATACACATTGGTGCGTGTTTAATATTTGATTTTGGTTTCAATTGGAATGATTTATGGTTTATAACTTTGGCACAATGTTGATTGCGCATTGGATTATACACTCACCATTGTTTTCATTGATCGACCAATTGATATATGGAATAGTGGGTTGAACAACTATGATAACCGGTGGTTGTGCTTTGTCATAACTATTATGCATGGAAGAAATAACTACACTACCCTCGCACACTTTGGCATTACGCATGCCTCCTTACTAGGTCACCCCTGTTGGTTTTTGAGTAAATTTCTGGGTTTTGAGTCCTGCATATACCTTGTCCAAACCCTACCCAAACCCCTGTCCACTGTATGATCTCTCCTAGCTCCTGTAGGGAGAATTCAAACCCCCTGGTGTTCAGAGTTAGTTTTGGTTTCATTATTGCCAGAGAAGACTGCCCCGTAATTTCCCCCAGAGTCATGTTTTTGCGTGAGCGATTCTGGGCAAACAGATTTGAATTAGCTCAAACCATTGAAAACCCAGAACCGTTTTTAGCCCCTTTACCTTCATTATAGGCAGTTTCTTCAGAAAGTGATCCATTACAGATATCTAGCTCTTTTTTTAGAGGTCATTTTTCAGATTTCCTCAATGGCTGAAGGGAACGTTTTGGTTTGTGTGTTGAAATGTTTTCTCCAGACCTGGGCCACAACATCTCTTTCACTCTCCCAACCATGTGTCTTTGCATCTTGCTGAACCCTTGATTAATTCAAAGGGGCATTCAACCAGTCTGCCAACATTTCTTTTACATCTACAGGACAAGGAACTGTGCAGGCTTATCAATTAAATCTCAGGAGCTTACTGCTATATTCGTAATAGTGAGGGTGTATTGCAGTCTTGTTTTGAAATATGATATACGCTTTGTGGGTGATTTACATGATACATTTAAAGTTGAATGTAATACATGACGAAGATTTGGATAGTTCTCAATATATTATGTGGTGATCTCATGTGCTACACTTGCACTTTTTGTCCATCCAATGACATCCCATATTATTGTAAACAGGATACTTCGGAAGCCACCCAAGCAGCTGAATTTTTTTGGCTCAGCATTGTCATACAAAAGAAACTTGATGCGTCAATCTTTATGAAAGTAGTGGCTGCAATGAAAGAAAATATCCAAGATAATAGCCTGTACAAATTTCTGGGCTAGATGTTTGATACAGATGTTCTAAATGTAGAATTTGGTAGTTTTCCAAAGGGCCAAGGATGTCTGCAAGAAGGTATATGGATGAAATATTTATTGCCATTTTAGGCCCTTATGAACTTGACATTGAAGTTAGAGATATGATCCTTGTATTCCTAGAGAATTCCCTTGATTTAAAGGTGAACTTCTCAAATGCACAAATGCGGAATACCACATTTGAGGGTTTACAATTTCTTGGCATGGATATTGGGACTGTTCCACTATTTGAGTTGCAGTCTTCTAAAAAGGAAACTCCTCTTAGAGTTGTGAACAAGCTAACTAGTAAAATCAGGCTATTTTCTAAACAAAAGCAATGGCATTGGGAAGCATGGACCAAAAGACTAGGAAAGAAATGGTTGGCTCATGCTTTGAATAAAATCAAGGAGTCAGATGATGGAAAACATGGGATGACTGACGATCTAAGAGAATATCGAAAACCTGGCATGAAACCAGATCACTGGTTCAAAGAGATGTTGATTATATGGATACAGGACTTGGATAAGCAATTTGAGACTGATAAATGGAAAAAATCATGGCTTAGAAAGGCTTCTGAGGAGGATATTTTGTCTGAACTCATCATTGAATCAGATTTACCTCAAGACCTAAGGGATTCATATTATCAGTTTCAGGAAAAAGTTGAGGAATTTGTGACTTCATAAGCTGCAACCATGAATTCACTGAAGAAATGCCTTGAAAGTTCGATGGCTGATGCCAAGTGTTCAACAGAAATGAGAATTGTAATAGATGCACCTATTACTAGTATCAATAGTAGTCTCATACATTTTGGGATTTTAAATAGGAAAGGAATTCCTCAGTGCCTGCATACATTGGTATACTGGGCTTGCCATGAGATTGATAAATTACTATTTTGACTGCAAAAATTTCTCGATGGTCAGGAGCATCATTAGTAAACATGTAAAAAAAATTCATGTGTTGTAACCCTCCCAATGAAGCACAGGACATCGAGTACTCGGATTCTAAATCAGTTTGCTGAAGAACTCAGTGCCATACCTTCATCTAAAGAAACAGAATCAGGATCCTCATTGAACCTAATGTGATTACCAAACAGGGGATAGAAATGGAATGTGAGAATGATGTTGATCGATATGGACCAAGATATTTTTAAGAATGCCAGCGTAGGTTTCATGAAGAGGAAACAAAGGCATACACACACAAAAGAAAGACAAAATGACAGGGCAATGTTTGGAAGCAGTTGCTGCTTCAAAAGCTTTTTCTTGCAGGTTTGTCAGCTATGCACATTGGATCCTCCAGGTTTTGGACAGTCGTGGCTACTTGTTTATTTCTTTGAGCCATAGCTTGTGGCCATCCATGGTACTTTTGGCAGAAATTGTTCAGACTTTTATATGGGCAGACCTTTCTTTTAAAGTGTTGTAGGTGGGCAATTAGTGTTGTTGCTACCTTCAGGAGTGGTGTGATTTCAATCTAATTGTCCTGCTGAAGCTGCTATGGAACTGGTGTAGGCTTTGGATCTGGTGGCAAGACTTTTCATCTTTAATTCCCTACACTCAATTCTAGATGGATTTATTGATATGCAAAACAGATGGATGTAGGAGTTTTACCTCTATATGGATGGATTTTGTATATGAGTTGCATTCATACCAAAGATTTATTTGATATTTGTTTTGATTGAAATAGATTCAATTAAGATTTTGTTTGTTCTAAATTAGCATAGCAGTTTTGGTTTGTTGTGATTTAAATGATTTGCTTTGATTTTAATTAGTAATCAAATATTTGTTTTAATATATTTCTGTTAGTTTTAATTCATTTAAAACAGGTCTGTTCTCAAATTAGACCAGCTACAAAATCACATGATTCTGTAGCTAGTCTACAGGATCAGATTTTTACCATTTTTTTAAATAAAATATCCATCTAACTTGATGTTTTTGGTCTATCACAGGTCATTTCGAAATTACATTGGATTTGATGAGAAGTTGGAGGATATTTGAAATATCTTGCTTTCATTTTAGTTTCCTAGTTTAGTTGATCTTGGGAATATCTTCCCAGATTATGTAAACAGTTTGATATTATCCACAAGGAGGTTTTTACCTTGTGGAAAGACTTATAAATACTTATCATTTTTGTAATAAAGATATCCTCATTCATGGGAGAACAAGGATATGGAGTTCTAATACAAACTGAAGCAAAATTTGGTATTTTGTCACAACTTTAGCTTCTCATTATATCAATATTGTGTTTCATGTTGTGTATATCAATTTGTGTCTAGTTAATGTGCAAATGATATAATTTTAATCACTATAATCCATATCTGGTTTCTTCCAAGTGTATAAAAGACATAACAATTGTTTAATTCAGTTTGTGAATGACAGGTTTATCTTCTTCATAAGTTGAATTATCAAATATAAGTTTTTGCATAACAGGTTTCCCTTATTGCAGAGATTTATAAATCATATAATTTTTATGATCTTTTATGTCTTGTTTGTCCTGTAAATAAACTTAAAGAGCAGCACAACCTATCGTTTACGAGAAGCTTTTGGATTAACCGGTGCGAGTTTACTTCCTCCGACCAGCTTCGAATTCATCATACACAGGGCAAACTTGGAGCGCTTCTAGGTCAGTTTTTAATTTATATGTTTAATATATTAGATTGTTTAATTTCAATAAATGTTATTTCTTATTTATAAAAAATCAACAAAAACATATCTCGTTGTCTTAGGGCAGGAATCAAATGAGTTTTACAGGTTTTATTCAAATCTGCCAGTTGTGTATATTGTATATTTGTGAATAAGTTATAATATAACAAGTAGTTAGACAACTAATTATTAGAGTTAGTGTAATTAGTAGTTTGTATATAGAATAGTTAGAGTAGTTTATATATAGCTTTAGTTTAATTTAGTAGTTTGTTTCAATTAGATTAGTGTATTAGTTTGTCTTTTAGTTAGTTTAGTTTCTTGTATTTAGTTTTAGTTTGTTTTTTATTAGTTTTAGTTACTTTAGTTTGTTTTATTTGTTTTAGTTAGATTAGTTAGTTTATATTAGTTTCTTTTCTTTGGTTTTCTTAAGACCTTGGAGCGGCCAATGGAGCCGTTAAAACCGTCAGGGTGGTTCATTCCAAACGGCTTGGGTTATTAGACAACCCCGGACCAGTTCCACTCTCTCAATTGACGGAAAGACAATTTCGCCCGTCAACAGAACATAATAGAATCATCAGAGGTTATAATTATCAACTGGGCAAATAATCAAAACAAATCACGACTGAGTTTAATATAGAAACAAATCCTGAACCTGGATACAGTCAATTTCATTCTCTGAATCGAATTCAAACAACATATTCATTGCAATATGAAACCAACTGATAACATAGTCGAGTAAACCAATGCTAATTAACCGTTTGGGTATAACTATTATGAATCGAATCTATTCACGATTTGGGTGAATTTGCACTGAATCACATTGAATTGTATTCGAATTGGTTGAAAATCATATGGAACATAAAACCGTAACAGTTTAACCATTATTGCCAATTATATTGTTTACATTATAACCAGAACGAATCAAAATGTGATTATGTTCAAAATTGAAATATGAGAAACAGCTTGTGTCTATAATAGATACAAACGATTTCCATTAGAAATAGAGAATCCAATTTAAGCTAAATGAAACCAATCAAATCCACACCAAGATCCAATCAAATCGATGAAAAATCCAATTGAATCTAGGGAAAACGAATTGCATTAATCAAAACATAGCTATGTCTACAATGCATACTATTTGACAGAGAAAATCCACGTTGTAAACAGAGTTATCCAAAACTGAATTTGAATTCGTTATATAAACAAGTGATATTAAGACATACCTGTGTGAGGCTGCTCAAATTATGCCAACTTAGAATTCACGACCGTTGTAGCTGACTCCACATTTTTAAACAAGATAGAGCCTGTCGTCCTCTGTTTCTTATCAGTGGCTTGCAACTCAGCCTTTTGACTGGTAAGCCGTGCAACCTGGTCCTCTAAATAGTGAATTCTTGACTGTAGCATAGGCACATCATTATAATACCTCTCTAACCACGAGTTGCATTGATCACAGGATGGCACTGTAGATTTTGACAAAGAAGGAGGGGGTTTGGATGAATGACCGGGGGATTCACAAGGCAGCTTAATGCCTAGGTAGTTAGGGTCGTTTTGTAAACAAGGGGGTAGGTTCGACACAAAGTCATACGAGGGTTTGGCACACAAACCTTCCGAATAGGGGTATTCACTAGCCAAGAAACGCTCCACTTCCGAGTCAGAGTCTTCACATAACACGATAGGGTTAGGATTGACAGGAGGTTTTGGCTTATTCCTCGCCATCCAAAAAATTAGACGGGCATTATTTTTGCCTTTGGCATTTGCAGTAGGTCTGGCTTTAAGCTTCTTGCCCACAGGCTTAACAGTCTCGACATCCTTGGTCACAGAGTGGGGTAGGTCGATAGGTAAGTCGGGTAAGGGTTTAGGTAACAGAATACTGTAGGGTACCGGGGGTGCAGTCTTGTCTTCACTCACCACAGGTTTGTCAACCTGTGGTGGTTTCGAATCCACAAAATCATTTCGAGTAAGAAAATCATTCCAACAATCTTCGTGTAACCCCAAATGATAGACAACAATAATTTTAACCATCCCATAATGAAAAAGGATGCTATCATCCTGGTTCCTTTTGTATTTCTTTGACATTTAAACAGGCTTCTAAGCAGATAATAGGGCATATTGAGCTGATAACCCATAAAAACCATAAGCAAACGAAGGTGGTGTAAGAAAACAAAACCGTATCGACCTTCGCAGGTGATAAACTGTTTGATAATCATCAATAACTCATGCCAACGTTGTTTCAGCATGGTCACGGGCAAACCTTTATCACAGGAGCTAACCTTATGTGACTGGAAGAGCAATGTCCAAGGGACCTCTTCTACTTTGCAATTCTTGGACCATCGTTGTCCAGTGACAGGCAAACCCGTAGCAAGACTGATAAACTACTTGTCAATTTGCAATTGAACATCGCCGACCTTGGCTCGATAGCCATCAAAGGTCATGGCGAATTGCCTAGCAACGCAGAGGTTAAAACCCTCGAATTTCTGTATGAACGGGAGCCACCCATTGTCCTCGAGGTCACTGCGGGCACTGTCGAACATCAACAGAGCCTGGTTTCCATTAGGTTCATCTCAGACGACAGGGGCCATGGTGCGAGCACATGGTAAGGGTTTGGTTTGAATTCCCCAATACACATTAGCAGAGTCATTAACAACTACGAACGATCAAAGGGGAAGCATTAATGTGCGCATGCGAGGGTGGTGGAGTTATTCACCGCCATGCATAATAGTAATGGAAAAGTACAACCGCCAATTAATCCTCTGTTCAATCAATCATAACATAGTTCAAAACCAAATCATTCGGCCAACCAAAAAATCAAACGATGAGTGTTATGCCAACGTGCCATTAACTATAGATTTTCAAACCAATGTCATTCAACGTAAACTTAAACTCAAATGTTAACCACGCGCCATTGCATAAGTGTGTTAATCAAAAGTTTTCAAACATTGTGACAATCGATTTCATAAAATTGATAAGCCAAGAGCTATAAAAAATTTAACATAAGGATCGCATTATATATAAAAACAAAAAATAAACCATGACCCCTATGCAATTTGATGACTAGACAAATCCCAAAAATATAAATTTACATGCTCAATGTCTTACCAGTTTAATAAAATCAAGTTATGCAACCAATATAAGAATAGGCAAATGGGCATAGTTCGAAAATCCTTTTAGCCACATAATGATAAACCAAAGGTAAGTGCCATTCAAAATATCAATGAAAAGATCATGACCGTTCAAATAACGATGGAGGAGTTTTCACGCTCGCAGTCGTGAAAACTAAACGTAGACCAATTTGCAAGTGTCACAAGAAATGAAAATATCGTCTATTTGCAAAATGCGACGACAATTTGAAGTTCAGAAGACATAGGTGTAGGCATCTTATAGGAAAATAGAAAAAGTTGAATTGGCTGCCAACAATGGCGACACACTGGTAGAAGCAGTTATCTCTGTCAAAAGAAATAAATTCAGATTAGGACAACAAAGAAAATTTCAACTTAAAACAACAACTAGAAAATCGTACAAACATCATCATTTACCATCTTTTCCAGCGATGTTTTAAAAGATGAAAACCAATAACAGTCTTAAGATCAGAAAGTCACGATATTAATGATAAAATCTTCAATACTGTTTGCATGGCCACTACTGCCAGCAGACGTCCATAGCCTCGACAGGGTTGCCATTTAACCCACTCCGACATCTGTATCTTGTCAAGAAGTTCTAGATCAGAATAAAGGACATTAAAGAGGTTTCTCGTATTTTTTTACAGATTTTCATGTACCCGGCATTGCTTCGCTGCCAGCAGGCCTGTTCAATACCCCGACGAAGTTGTCTTGGCGCCATGCATGCATTTACCCGCTGCCAGGGAACCTGTTCAGTATCCCGACAGGTTTACAAGCACTTCCCACAGCTCTTTTTAATAATTTTATTTGTTCTCTTTTGTAGATATATAGCTGAGCGGGGTGACGCTGAAAGTCTTGATATTTTAACATATTTTTAGACCTCATCAGAATTATTTAACACTGTCCTTTATTCAGTTCCAAAAAAATTTTATTTACAAAAACAACTTACTATGACAGGGAGACATCTTTTTGAGTCATTCCTTTACAGAAAAGGGACAGAGTAAAAAGATAATAGCTGATCATGACAAACTTTGCTCAGAGATTGAAATCAGTAAACGTCTTTCAAACAACAAATTTTTTCCAAAGTAGATATCAATAATACTGATGTTCATACAAACTTTCAGAATTTATTTCAGCGAAGAAGTTTTTCTATGGTCTTTGTCTGAATGGATCAGTGCACAGGTATGCGTATTTTTCAAAAAACACACAAAAACTGATCAATTCAAATCAAAATGAAAATATAAAGTAAACAAAAAATGCAAACAAAATAAATATTTACATAATAATACAAGGGTAGTTGTCAAGCAAAGTATCTTTTCAGGGATTGGCCATTTACCGGATAGGTGTCAAGTTGCCCTTCAAGATTCTGTAATCGAAAGGAACTAGGACCCAACTTTTCAGCAATTAAAAATGGCCCAAGCCATAAGTTTTGAAACTTGGTGTGCTCACCCTTTCCTTCGTGTAGTTTATCCCACTTCAAGACGAGATCGCCTATTTCAAAATTCCTATCAGAAGCAGAATTAGAATCGAACCATCTTTTAATCAATTTTTGATGTTGATCTAATTTACGCTTAGATTGAGTTCTTACTTCTTCCAACTTCATCAAAGCGTTAACACGGCTTTCTAAAGGGGGACAATCTTCTTCTTGGACTTTTTGTGACAATTGAAGCGAAGGAAGAAGAATGTGAGGTGGTAGAATGGATTCTTTTCCATAAACAAAAAAAAAGGGGGAGTTACCTATAGCGGCTTTGGGTGTTACCCTATCAGCCCACAGTGCATTCAACAGTGCATTGTGCCAGTTCTTGTGATTTTCAGCCACGGTTCTCTTGATAATTTTGATCAAGTTCTTGTTTGTTGATTCTACTAAGCCGTTGCCCTAGGGGTAGTAACTAGCAGAATACTTCAGCTTTATTCCATTCTCCAAAGTGAACTCACTCATCTCAAGAGAAGAAAAGTATGAAGCATTATCAAAGACTAGACAATCAGGGATATCGAAACGAGTGATGATACTTGATTTCAGAAAAGCGATCACCTGACTTGTGTTAACAGTTCTTAGCACAACAGCTTCGGACCATCGAGTAAATTAATCTGTGGTTGTCACAATATACTTGTGTTGTTGTGAAGACAGAGGATTAATAGGACCTATGATATCAAGGCCCCATTGCTGGAAAGGAGAATCTACTGAGACGGGTTGCAAGGGGAAGGCTGGTTTTTGCAACCGCCCTGATGCTTTCTGACAAATGATACATTTACGACACAAGGCATGGGCATCCCTAAAAAGCACGGGCCAGTAGTAACCGGCTCTTAAAACCTTATGAGCAATAGTTTCACCACCGAAGTGACCACCAGCTTCTCCTGCATGCAACTCAAGCAAGACTTTTTCTGCTTCGTCCTTTTCAAGACAATGCATCAGTACGCTGTCAAAATTCTGACGAAACAGTATACCATTAACTAGATGAAAGGAGGCGGACTTTAGTCTCAACGCTCTTCTTTTGGTGGGGTCAAGGTGATGGGGTGCTGATCCATGTTCAAGACAATATCTAATATCGTTGTACCAAGGACTTACGAGGTTTTGTGCGCAACAAATCAAACTTTGATCGCGTTGTTCTAGGTTTGACGTATCACTATCTTCTCGTTGTCCTATTTCCGAATCAATAACCAACTTACACAACCCTTGGCCTCTTAAGATCTGTGATGGGGTGATCTCTAAGTCATACTCCTACAAGGAGGTGACCTAGTTGGCTCTCTTCTCTCCTAACTCCTTTTGCACTAACAAGTTCCTTACGACAGGGTAAGGGACAATGACCTTCGTCCTTGACTTCAAAAGATAGGACCGGAAGTTCTTAACTTCTTTGAAAACGACGTAGGCTTGTCGATCAACTGCTGGGTAGTTAAGTTCAACACCTTTGAAATCATAGCTCATAAAGGCGATGGGTACTTCGTTGTTCTCGTAATTCTTCTGAGTTAGGACTACGGCATAGGAATGATCAGAGGCAAAAGTATAGAGTGTAAA
>SNQJ01S0234409.1:0-13969 GCA_010110895.2 Picea sitchensis
ATATTGCTGATATATGTTGTTGATATGTGCTCACATCTAATTGGTTATAAATGACAACAATGGGTAATGAATAAATGTTGAATGCTAATTGATGAGTTCTTGTGCAAGAGGGAAGTTTTGGGAAAAAGAGCCCCACACTCATTCACCCCCCCCTCTAAGTGTGGTAGGTGTGTCCAACACAGGAGTGATCTTGCCAAACAAAGAAGAGTATAGATTGATGCTGTGAGAGAATGAAGAAGTCAAGAAGCAAGTCCAGGATTTGACAGACAAAGGGTTTGTTAGAGAAAGCTTGAGTCCATGCGTTGTACCTACAGTGTTAAGTCCAAATAAGGATGGTGGATGGAGAATGTGTACAGACTCGAGGGATATAAACAAAATCACCATCAGGTATAGATTTCCTTTACCCATGATGGATGACTTGATGGATTGCTTGAGTGGGGCAATTTTTTTTTCAAAAATTTATTTGAAAAGTGGATATCACCAGATTAGAATGAGGGAAGGTGATGTATGGAAGAAAGCATTCAAGATGAATGAAGGACTGTATGAATGGCTTTTCATGCCATTTGGCTTGATGAATGCGACCAGTACTTTTATGAGATTGATGAACGAAGTCTTGAAAGATTTCATTGGGAAGTTTGTGATTGTATATCTTGATGATATACTAATCTTCAGTAGGACTAAGGAAGAACATCTGAGGCATTTAACTTTAGTAATGAGGAGGTTGCAACAAGAGAAGTTGTTGATAAATCTGAATAAGTTGTCTGTCATGAAGACAGAACTCATCTATTTTGGTTTTGTGATCTCTTCAAATGATTTGAAGATGGATCCTGAAAGGTAAGAGCGATAAAAGAATGGCCATTGCCGAGGAATATTTTTGAAGTCAGAAGATTCCATGGACTAGCCGATTTTTATAGGAAGTTCATTAGAAATGTTAGTGGGACTTGTGTGCCAATGATGGAAACAATCAAGAAAAGACATAAATCTTTTCATTTGATAGAGGAAGCAGAGAAAAGCTTCAAGTTATTGAAAGAGAATATAATTGAACATCCAGTTCTGGTTCTGCCATATTTCAACAAAACGTTTCAAGTGAGATGTGACGCAAGTGGATTTTTTATTGGAGCAGTCTTGAGTCAAGACAATAGAATAGTTGCATACTTCAGTGAGAAGTTGAACGAGGCCAAAAGGAATTACTCCACGTATGATAAAGAGTTTTATGTATTCATGCAGGCGTTGAAGAAATCAATGCACTACCTAGTTCTAAAAGAGTTCGTTTTGTACAGTGACAACCAGGCCTTACAATTTGTAACTAGACAGGAGAAACTGAACTAGAGACATGCAAAATGGGTTAAGTTCATGCATAAATTTACTTTTGTTATAAAGAAAATTTCTGGAAATACTAACAAGGTTGTTGATGCATTGAGCAGGAAGTGTTTGATTCTGCAGAAGTTTAGAGTGAAGACCTTAGGTTTTGATAGCCTTAAGGAAATGTACAGACATGATTCAGATTTCAAGGACGCTTATGAAGCATGTGAGAATCCTAGTTTAAGGGAAAAAAGCCAATGGACTAAATATTTGATTCAGGATGGTTGGCCCTTGACCAATTTTTGAGGAACCTTGGTCACATTTGACCTCTTTTTGGGACTTCAACAGGCTGGTTGAAGGCGGAGCGCAAGTCGAAGCGGAGATCACGGGATATCGACCCATTTTTAGGGCATTTTTGGGATTAGTCTTTATGTAACGGTTATGGGATGTTGGCCTATGGGTTTACCCATGCTTAGGCCCTTTTTGTATATAAATAAGTATCTTGGCAATGTAAGTTGGAGTTGGATCTATATAATTGTAGAGGATGGATTAGTGCTAATGTAGCTAAGTGTGAATAGTCTTGAATGCTTTGTGAGCTATGTGCAAGCATTTGTAAGTGTTGAATGCATGGATTGTGGAAAGGATTTGTGCTTAAACTAATCGGGGAAGGAGGATCTGGTGGAGTGTGCGCAAATCTTATGTCCTATGCGGAGTAAGATTCAGTGGCTCTGTGCATGTAGATGATTGACAAAAGACAATAAAGAGAAGAAGAGTTGGTGGACGTAGCCCCAGGCTAGGGGTGAACCATGTATATCCTGTGTTATGGTCGCTTTGTGCGATGTGTTATTGATGTGGTTTATGATTAGCGATTTGTTCTTTATGTATGTTAGCTAGATATATGAATGCTTAGTGCTCTATTTATGTGAATGGATGCTAAATCTGATCTATGCTTATATGCTAAGTGTTTGAATATAGTAGATCTTGTTGAATATTGTGTTGCTCTGTATTTAGGATTTTATTTGCGTTGTGAATAAAGGTTACGTACTAATGAGTGAGAACTGCTAAGTGAAATGCGAGGATACTATAATCACAAATCTGTGTCCCATATAGGTTGTAGACACTTGAGTCATGCGACCACCCCTGCCTCTACCTCAGGTGAGACTTCATCTTCTTCACAGGTGTTTCCAAAAGGGCCAGTTGTTAGGGTTTTTTTGGTGCGTTGTTGAAGAGTTGAACCTTGGGTCTGCCCCTGTGCCAAAAAATAGTTCTGTTGTTGGGACCTGGAACTGTGATTCCTGGGAACTAAGAAAAAGGAAAATCTTTGTGCGAACATCTGTTGCTGTAGTGCGTAGTATTATGTTGACATTGAAAAGCATTGTGTGTGGACTTGTCACTGTAGTGCACATTAGTCTACTTGAATTGTGAAGTTTTGTATTAAGAAAGGAACCAGATCTAAAGAAAAGAGGTAAGATCTTGAAGCTTTATGCTCTGAGAAAGATATGTTATTTCTATGCATAGAAAGAATTGTTGGACTAACAAATGGATGCAGGATCCTAGAAAGAATTTTTTGTAGGTACATCACTATGATCCCAGTGCGCAGTATAGGGAAGGTTGGGGATCATTTAAAATAAAGAGAGGATTGACTCTTTGTTATAATTGCAGAAGACCAGGACATCTTGCTAAGGAATGCCCTGGTAGAAACCCTAATTGTCTTTGTTGTAAATTTGTGGACCATGAAGTTTTGGATTGCCCTAGAATGATTGCTAATCTTGAAAGAATATATATGGAACAAGAAAACCATGAGAAAGGCCAAGACACTAAGATCATGGAAGAACCCCAGAAAGAATCAAAGACTGTATTACTAATGATGAAACAAACTCTGAATGACCACAGAGACACTAATCTATTAGAGATCTTAAAAGACAAAGAATGCATAGAAGCAAGAATAGGATACCTCGACATAGACTGTGTTATGGATGAGGAAACACAGGTGAATATCATGACAGAAAGAACTTGGAAATTTTTTGGAAAACCTACTATGATTCCTTCATTGGGAGGAATACGACTATTTAGAGGAAAGCTAATCAACCTATGTGGAAGACTTACCAGACATCTGTGATTTCTCATGGAACTTTGATAGAGGAATAATTTGAGGTCATTAATTTTATTGAGAACAATGCCCCATTTTCTATTTTGCTAGGAAGGACCTGGATTGAGAAAGATCAGATCCGAAAAAGAAAAGAAGAAGAAGCTATGGAACAGAAAAAGCAAGAATTAAGGGATCTCATGGCTTGAAGAATAACACACTTGATAGCATAATAGGAGGACAACTCGAAGCAACTTGGGACTAGGTATTGGGTTGCCGAAGCTGAAAGAACACAGACAGACTTGAAGAACCTATCCATATAGAAGAGTAGGGAACCTACTCCAGAAAGAGATGAAGTATTACACTCAAAGCCTAGGAAAGATCATCAACAATGTGATGTTACTATACCAGGAGAAGATAAGAATCAGAATGGAAAAAGGAACCTAGTAACTTATCTTACAGGAAAGAAGGCTAGAAAGATCAGCAAGAAGAAAGAAAATTTAGACAAATTACAGGAAGTTCTAGAGAAGACTTCGTAGAAAGAAGGTTCCCAGAATTTGAACTTCACTGGAATATCAGTACACCACAGAATGGCACTTCGCCATGGTGGAGAAATATAACCGTTGGAGCCATTATGACCATTAGAACGATGCTCCCGAACAGTTAGAATAGAAGTTATGAACCAAAATCTCGCCATTGGACTATTAGGATTGCTCCATAATGGATGGAATTGCATTAAGTAAGTATTTTAGACCCATTGGGAGAAACCGTTACAGGGTTATCTACTTATTCCATCGAGCGTTGCACTAAGAACACTTTTTCCAAACGTGATTATTTGAGCCCAAAGAGAACTACTTGATTTTGCACAATGACCAGTGCACCTAACATGCCAATTAATTCCAGGAAAGCTAGTAAGAAAGAACAGACCCACGCAAGTTACAGGGTTTGTCATTGACCTCACTAGAAAATGCATGGAAGGACTCCAGATGAATTGGGATAGTTACATAGTCAACCAGTTAGAAGTGGATTCCCTCAAAGCTTAGGATCAGGGATATGAGTTCCATTTTAGCTAGCTGTTGATCCTCATCACGTTTGCTTGTTGGGAGATGTTGGAAGGTGTGACCTTCTTTGACATTGAGTCGTTTGAGCTGATCATTGCGAAGTTCACCACACTATGGTATTCGATCAATATGGGAAAAAAATGCCAGTCGAACGCAATATTTCATACCTACTACCTGCAGCTAAAAAGGGCTATTGAGTCCTTTCCTCATATGACACCGTGCACCCTGGACAGGTTCAGGCCTCTTATGAAGTTCTGCATGGATAGGCATTTCATTTATATCACTACGCCCATTGATGAAAGCAAAGAATATCTTTAGTCCTACTAGAAGCTCATAGAAGAGGACCTGGACGAAATCACTAAGGAATGGCCTGTAGAGCTCCTTATCCCTGTTGACCCCACAAAACTGTCTGACCCCAAACTAATTGGAAATCTGGTGGTTACTCATGAAGAGTATGATGCACCTAGTAGTAGTAGGAAGAAAAAGAAGAAATATGTACAGGAAATACACAACACATCAGAAGAGACTGAATCTGAGTCACCTAGCGGAGGAGGTGATGATGAAGTGAACAAAGAAGAGAAAGAAGGGGAAGAAGATAAGCAGAAGTAAGGAGAAGTAACACCGCCACAAAACCCCCCTGATGAAGTAGATCCATTTAATAAAAGAAAGGTGTACCCCATGAAACCTACATCATCGAAGAATTCCAAAGCTAGTAAGCCAAAGTCATAGAATGTGCTCATGGTCAATGACTTCGGCTTCATCATCACAACAATCTCAGATGCCTCAGAAGATATTTTGTAGAGAACTGAAGAAAAACAAGAAGCCATGTATGATACAATTGAGACGGAGCTAAGAGGTGTACAACAAGCCCTTCACTCCAGCCGCACAGTGTCCACTGTGCCCCTGCCATCGCAAGAAACAGAATTGGGAGATGAGCATGCCAAACTCTACAGAATAGATAATGTGACTGAAGCTCATCTTCGTCGAGGGAAGGAAGAAAAAGAATAGGCCACAGTGACCTTAAATCAAGTACAGGAGTAATCCATAGAGAAACGCAGGGTTCCGCAATAGGAGAAGGACACCCTTCAAGCGAAGTTCGAAGAAGAGAAAACGCAAACCCAGCAGAAGAAGGAACAACTACTCCCAGAGCAATTTGCAATCAAAGAAGCAGTCAAAAAAGAACTTTGCTCTGTGACAGGCTTAGAGAAAATGGAGGAAAAACTAGTGGAGAATCAAGTGGCAAAGCTTATTGAAGCCATTCAACAACTTCAACAAAGAGTCGCAAAACTAGAGTTACAAAAAGTGCCAAGCACTCCGCAAGAAGTGCAAGACCAGAGAGAAACAACTGCCCGGAGCACAGTTGAAAGGATCAAATCATTAGCCATAGAATGTAAATAGATAAGAAGTCGCAGTGCACATACTTATGAGCGACTTACTGAAGACCCTAAACTGAAGACACTAGAGTCACAGCTCCAGGAAGCAAAGCAATAAGCAACAACAGTACAAACACAGTTGAAACTCCTGTCGGCAATTGAGAGGATGAAAAGATCCCAAGAACAATGCACGGCTTAAAAACAAGTCCATGCCATACAAAGTAGAGTCATGGAAGTAACTCAGAAGCTCCAACCAGTCCAGGATGCAGCTTGCCTACTGTTTGAAGATATTGAAGGTCGAGGAGTAGAGCTGGAATAAATAGTCACTTCAGTAGAACAATGCTTAGAGGGACCTATGAACAAGGGAGTTATTTAGGAGTTCGTCGAGCAGGAGGCCCTGGTGAAGCAACAAGTTGAAGCCGCTCGATTCAAGCTCAAGGATTTTGAGGTAGAGCTACCCAGATCATTGTGACTCAGGATGAGTCACAGGTGAGTGTTGGGGGCCTATTGGGCCTTGACCAAGTTTTGAGGAACCTTCGTCATGCTTGACCTCTTTTTGGGACTTCGATAGGCTGGTTGAAGGTGGATCTCAAGTCGAAGTGGATATCGCGGGATCTCGGCCCCTTTTTAGGGAATTTTTTGGATTAGGGTTTATGTAACAGGTATGGGATGTTGGCCCATGGGTTTACCCATGCTTAGGACATTTTTTCATATAAATAAGTATCATGGTGATGTAAGTTGGAGTTGGATCTATAGGATTGTAGAGGATGGCTTAGTGCTAATGTAGCTAAGTGCGAATAGTCTTGAATGCTTTGTGAGCTAAGTGAAAACATTTGTAAGTGTTGAATGCATGGATTGTGGAAAGGCTTGGTTCTTAACCTACTCGGGGAAGGAGGATCTGACGAAATGTGCCTAGATATCCTGTCCTATGTAGAGTAGGAATCAGTGGCTCTGTGCATGTAGATGATTGACATAAGACAATAAAGAGAAGAAGAGTTGGTGGACATAGCCCCAGGCTAGGGGTGAACCACGTATATCCTGTGTTATGGTTTCTTTGTGTGATGTTTTATTGATGTGGTTTATGCTTAGTGATTTTTTCTTTATGTATGTTAGCTAGATATATGAATGCTTAGTGCTCTATTTATGTGAATGAATGCTAAATCTGATTTTTGTTTATATGCTAAGTGTTGGAATATAGTAGATCTTGTTGAATACTGCATTGCTCTGTATTTAGGATTTTATCTGTGCTGTGAATAAAGGTTACGTACTAATGAGTGAGAACTGTTAAGTGCTTTGTGAGGATACTGTAATCACAGATTTGTGTCCCAGCTAGGTTGCAAACACTTGAGTCCTGCGACCACCCCTGCCTCTACCTCGGTTGAGACTTCATCTGATTCGTAGGTGTTGCCAAAAGGACCGGTAGTTAGGATTTTGTTGGTGCATTATTGAAGCGTTGAACTCTGGGTCTACCCCTGTGCCAACAAGGATGAACTGTTATTTAGAGGAAATCAATTGTGTATCCCAAGGATCTCTATGAGAGAAAACATTTTAAAGGAAAAACATAGTGGGGGATTGGTTGGACATTTTGACCATGATAAAACATTTGCGCAACTGAACAGTTTGTATTATTGGCCAGGAATGAGGATAGATGTCAGAAAATTCATGAACAGATGTAGAATTTTCCAGCATGTAAAGGGGAAAAGATAGAATACAGGATTATATAAACCATTTCCAATACTAGAGAGGTTGCGGGACGCGGTAAGGATGGATTTTGTGTTGGGACTGTCAAGGAAACAAAGAGGTTGTGACTCCATATTCATGGTAGTCGATATATTCTCTAAAATGACACATTTTATTCCATGTTAGAAAACCAGTGATGCAATTCACATTGCAAACCTATTTTTCAAATAAGTTGTTCGATTTCATGGGTTGCTTAAGAGTATCATCTCAGATGGAGATACCAAATTTGTTGGTCATTTCTAGAGGATCCTATGGAAGAAGCTGGGGACGAATTTATCATTTAGCTCATCATATCACCCTTAGACGGATGGATAGACTGAGGTAGTAAATCAAAGTTTGGGGGACTTATTGAGGAGTTTAGTAACTAAACACCATAACCAATGGGATCATATTCTGGCGCAAGCAGAATTTGCATATAATGACTCACCTAATAGGAGCACAGGATAGAGCCCATTTCAGATAATGTATGGAATGTAGCCAAGGGGTGTATCTGAGTTGAGAGACTTAGAGCAGAGTGAGTTCAGGAGTGTTGGAGCAGAAGATTTTGCAGGAGGGATGCAGGAGCTCCAAAGTAAGATTAGAGAGCGGTTACAGAGTTCTAAAAAGGAATACAAGTGAAGAGAATATCATCACAGAAGATAGCTTCAATTCAAAGTGGGATAGTTAGTCTTAGCACATATCAGAAAAGAAAGATTCCTAAGGGGAACATATAATAATTTGAAGATGAAAAAGATAGGTCCATGTAAGATTTTATGAAAATTTGAGGCCAATGATTATGACATATAATTGCCAGATGATGTGTGCATATCGCCCATATTCAACGTAGAAGATTTGTATCCTTACAGAGCAAATGAAGTAGGAAGAGCAGAGGATCAAACAAAAGTTCAGTGGGTCAAACAAATGCTTGTAGCTGAAAAGCCGCAGATGGAAAAGATCATTGATCAGAGAGTTGGTAAGAAGACCCAGAGGAAAACGTATTTGGAATATTTGGTAAAGTAGAAAGGACACCCGATTGAGGATTCCAGTTGGGAAAGTGAAGAAGATATCTAGAAACATGGACACATGGTGCAGGAGTCCATGAATTTTTCAGCCAGAGGAGTATGATGTAGGGGCATCGCTAGCAAGTGCGAATGGAGGATAGCTGGATATGCCAGTGAGCATTTTGAAGACATTTTGAATTCAAAAGGAAGCATATTAATGTAATATATGAAAACATATAGTTTCTTTTATGTTTTGGGGATTGTAATATAGATCTTGAGCATTTTCTCTCATCTATCGATTGTGGCGATTTAATGTAATGAATGTTAAGTAGTTGTAGCCTTTAATTCGATAAGATAGCTTAGAGTTGAGAGAGGGAAAACTCAATAATACTCCCTCATAGGTAGATTGTATCATCATTCTCATTGTAATTTGTTGTAGAGTTGTAGATTTAGAGAGCATAGGAGAGAAAAGAAGAACAGAGATTGTAGAAGTTGTATGAGCAGATAGTTGTTGTTGTAGAAAACCATGTACAAAAGCACTTGAATTAATATAAGAAAGCTTTAATCCTATTTCATGGTGTACTATGGTTGTTGTGTGTATCTATTGAATGGTATGTTTACAATTTTCTTATATGCTCTGCTATGCATTTGTTTCAATGCTGTAAGTGTATGTGATTCCATGTTCAATGTATGAAATCTGAGAGAGAGAGAGAGTATAAGTTTCAATTGCTTCTCGTTCTAAGAATTCCAGCAAGGAGTGCAGTGAAATTCTGCAAAGAGTACGTTGACAGATTCTGAGTTCATCTTAGAAATCTCAAGAGAGTTAGAGTTGATCTTATAATAGCAGAAGTGAAAGTATAGAATAGAGTCATGCAAGGTGTGCATAAGAAGAGGAGAGTCTTAGACTTTTCCAACCCAAGGGAGTGGTTGAATAACTTATGTTGCAAGGAGTGCACAGAGTTGGAGTTGTCGAATAACTAGAGGTTATTGTGGAATCCATACAAGGTGTACGAGCAAGATTCCTTAGAATCCAGGAGTTTGCAGCAAGAATTCAAGCTCATGAAGGATAGAGACTTCGAAGATTCTGAAGGAAGGACGAGTGTTGAAGTCACCTCACGGAAACAAGCTCAGAAGAGTTGACGCCAATTTATTTGGCCAAGAGCCAATGAGAACCTGGACGGATAGTAGAAATCCCTGGAGGGAGAAGTGTCGATAGTCGTGTGTCATTGGATCCAGTAAAACCACAAAGAGGTTAATGGCGAGAGTCATTCAACACTCGAAATCTCAGGAAAGATAGTGAGTCTTCGATCTAAGGGAAGATAGAGCCATTGATTCCTTTCGTGGGAAGGAGATTTAGGGAATTGGGAGCTGTGAGAATGGAGGAATTTTATTTCCAAAATCATGAGTTACGAAGTCCCGATTCATGAGAATAGATCTGGACCATTGGGTCATGGAGTGTCAGGGGTTGTTGATCTGATACAAGGGAAGTTCAGAGGTTTGTTCTTCGAGAGAAAGGAAGTGAGTTCTTTTCCAACTTTGTGAGTCACAAATTCCTAAAGTACCTAAAGGAGGGTCTCCAGGTCTTAGCTGGAGGTCACATTGTTGGAGGATAAGGAAGGGAGCTATCACTCGCTAGGCTCCTAACACGAAGTTCGAGAGTTTGGAAGTTCGAGAATTGAGTGAGTCGGGGTGACTCGCAACAAAATGTCTGAGGTTGCAAAGATTGAAGCACCTTTTGGTTAGGCCTGTGGTCACCGCCAGTGGTCATGTGAAGGGAAAGCTCACATCTGATGCTTGTTCACATGGTAGGAGTTTCACAAAAGGACCTATGGTATTATTTGTTGAAGGTTCCAGTAGGGAACTGAAGGGCCATTTCGGCTCAAGGAAGATTAAGATATATAGACCGGGAGGTCAGCAGACCCAGTCAGGGTAGGGTGTCTGCATCAAGAGAGATGTGTTGGATATGCTCATTCATAAGAATCTAATTACAAAGAGGCTGAAAAAGGAATTTTAACATAAAGTACCAACGAGACAACCCTAAACATCCAAAAAGATAACCCTAGAAGATGAAACACCAAAATGTTTGTGGGCCCCGATGTGGTTAGTTGATACATCAACTTCATGGGGGAGTTACTTTTGCATATGATCTCAATTTGTGGTACTCAGTATCCCATTGGAAAGGTCTATCCAAGAAGTACACATTCTAAATGGCCCAATACATGCCTTCAACATCTATTAGGTGTTGTCTTGTCAAAAAAACATTGTTTAGGGCCTCAAAATGAGCCCGAAAGTTTGGGACCTAAAAAAATGTAGAAAAACCACCAATATGTGGAACCATTTTGAATTAGTGGAATAGGTGGGTGGTCACCAATATCCACCTAAATTGGAAGAAGAAAATGGAAGAAAAACAACAAATCTACATGGATAGCTCAAGGTGATGAAAATGCTATATATTTTCCACACTTATGGAAAAATGGGGAAAATATAAATACTGTATAGAGCATAAAGAATGAGAGGGGGGATTTGGTGAACAATTTCAAGGATATGGAAAAAGTGGGTACACATCACTTCAACAATGTTTTAAAGGAACCTCCTAGTGATCATTGATAAGATAACAACTATATTTCAAATAACATCTTTCTTCCCACATTTTGTAGGTCAAGATAAAAACATGGGCCTTATGAAAGAGGTATCCATGGAGTAATTGATAGTGGTTATATATTCTTTAAAGAAATATAAGATCCCACAACCTAATGGTTGGTACATTGAGTTATTTGAAGGTTTTCTTGATTTTTTAGGTAAGGACTTATTACTAGTTGTGGAGGAATATAGGAGCTCTAGTAAGATTCCATAGGATTTTAAATCCACTTTCTTAGCTATGATTCCCAAGAAGGATATTGGAAATTTTGAATCTCTTAGACCCATTTCTCTTTGTAATGTTGTTTATAAGATTATAATTTCCAAGTGCTAGCAGAAAAAACCCCCCTTTAACTACACCAGGGTTCAGAATGTAGGCAGAGAAAATAACCGTCTAAAAGCTAATTAATTCTCAATACTACCTCAAACATACCAAAACTAATATAAATAAAGAAAATAGAAGAGATCAGGTAACTATGCATCAAATCCCACGTCTGGTGATGATCTCCTTGTGCTTGGAAGTTCCAGTGACTGCACGCCTCCTCCTAGGGTTGACCTGCATCCAAAGATTGAAAAACAAAGAACTACAAGCATGCTATTCCATATATAGGTCAAGGTTAGATGTTAGAATGTCAATCTTAAATTAATAAAAGTATTCAAGACACCATCATTTGGGACAGGAAAATGTGATTCTTTTATTCATAACACAAAGATTATACCTTTACCATCTAAGTCGGGCACCGTTCCACGAACCTGGTCCAGGATCCTCTTCACCATGCTCCAAGTGCACCTTGTAAGAACTTCTTCTCTCAATATTCTGATCTCTTCTATGGAAGTGAATGGGTTAAATGGAGGAAGAATGGGCTAATGAGGGAATGTTGAGGCAATTTCTCACAAAAGGAAGAAATATCTTGGGCAAGGAGGGGAAATGAAATCGGGAAGAGTTTCACTGTTCATATTCTTAGATTGGAAATGAGACCCCAACACCTCCTTTTATGTGCCAAAAGGATGGTTATTCAGTTGGGTGACAGGCTATAGCCGAAGGATTAGTTGGGAAACCTCCAATATCCCATAAATTCAATGAATTCCTTGCAACTTTTTATTTTTTGCAACTTTTGCAAGTATATGCAGGCTATAATGGTGCATCATGCCTATGTACGTGATATGTAGTGGTGCAACAAGCATATGTACATGGGAAGTAATGGTCCAGGGAACATACATCTTCTAAAAAATGGTTTTTTAAGAAGAGTTACTCAACGATACTTTGGAAAAAAATGCAAGTAAGAGGGCCAAGGCCATGTATGCATGAATAGAGAAATTTAGGGCTATAACATATGCCCCCTAATGTGTGAGGTCAAAAGAGAAACTGATGTCTGAAATACATTACAATATATTCACCAATATATGAGAGTGAGTGAGCCTGGGACCAGATTTTGGGAGGTCCCATCTGCAAAAAAACAACTGTCTCTCTGAGGTGGGAATACCCATGCTCAGGATCAAATAAATCATGGTTGCCAACCAAATACACAGAAGATCCATGTCATATAACTATATAAGGTGTAGCCATGAGAAAAACAAAGTGGATCTACATCTCAAAATCAAATATATACAAATATAGTGTCCATCTTCAAGAAGTTGGCGTTGCTCAATGGTTGGAGATGAAGTCTTCATAGCTCGAGAAACAACTTCAATATATTCAAAACTCAGGTAGGAGTACAATAGGAGTGTATAAGTCACTACCCTAAGGTATTTGATGGCTCGTCGGGAAAATACATGAGGATATTGATGATCAAGTAGATAACTTCGTTGATTTTGAATCAGGACTTGACTAGACTCTCAGGATGGTCAACTCATGAGGTCAAGAGACAAACTACAGAAAGGCCGACTCAGGTTGGGTGAAACTTCCCTTGGACAAAAGAATGAAAGATGATCATACTCAAGAAGAATGACATTGACATAAGTTCACAATGCAGGAGGCAATGCAAACTCTGCATGTGTTCAACTCTATGTAGCAAGAACAAATTCCTAAGGTCATACTAGATTCCAATACTTGGTGAACAAACGAAAGGATTTTATTTGTCCAAGGGAGACTTTTTGTGTTGTCGACTTTGTGCTGTCGAAAAAAGAATACATATTTCATGTCCCCTCTTTTTGGGATATTTGATTTTTTGTCTTTTTCAATTTTTTAAAGAGCTTGAAAAATAATAAAAGAATGCTACGTTACAAAGGAGGAATGAGTGTCGCAAGAAAGCATACTAGTTCCAAGCACAAGGAAAATACTAATGCTTAGAGAAAGGAGACATGTGCAGGAAAAGGACACTCACGAAAAATTCCTCCATAGGTCAAGGTGTCATATCACATAAGAAAAGTGCTACAAGGCTTGCATATAATGCATGATTCAAAGGTTCAGTTGAGAGCAACATGGAGTTGGCATTAGTCAAAAGACGCAGAGATGCAAATGCAATTAAGAATGACACGATGAGACCCACTTCAATGTAATTTTCACGAGCCCAGAGAAGGTAATCTCGGTAGTTTTTTCACATTTAGAGAGTCTGAAAAAATGTAAAAGAAGACTCCAGGGAGTACCTTTTTTGGAGATAGTCTAGTCGGTTCGAAAAAGGGTTAAACTTGCACCGAAAATACGTCTATTCAAAACCATTTTAACGAGTGTGACAAAGACAAGATGTTAAGAACCAAACATCAATATAGCATATAAAAACCTCAAGAAAAGTACTCAACGCCTTGAAAAAGAGATAATATCAGATAATAAGCCTCTTCGAGGGGGCAACC
>SNQJ01S0234411.1:0-13969 GCA_010110895.2 Picea sitchensis
ATCAGACCCAGTGGGAGAAATACCTACCTTTGGTAGAGTTTGCCTACAATAACAGTTATCATAGTTCCATTGGAATGCCACCCTACAAAGATTTGTACGGGAGGCCATGCTGAACGACATTGAGTTGGGATAGACTAGAAGACTAAGTAACAGTTGGGCCAGAATTGATTCAGGAAATGGAGGAATAGGTGATTCAGATTAGGAAGAGATTAAAGGAAGCACAAGATAGGAAGAAAAGCTATGCATATGCACACAGGACCGACCGAAGTTATGAAGTGGGAGACCAGGTTTTCATTCATATCAGGTTTTCATTGATGATGATGTATGTAATGCGATCTATTATGTCGATGTAAACTTTACGAATGTTTAAATGTTATTGATGATGATGTATATGCTGCGACACATTGTGAAAATGTGAAATTAATGAATGTTTAAATGCTATTAGGATGATGTTGCATATGATGTAATCTATTTTGGGTAAATGATAATCTTGTGAATGGGTGTTGAAATTGAATTATGAGATATTGTGAGATCTATTTCTAATTGGAAACCTTTGATGTTAACTTATTGGTACATGGATACCAAAGTGAAATGATGCTAGTATGCAATTACATGATGATAATGCATAGAAATGTATGAGTTTATGATGATAATGCATAGAAATGTAAGAGTTTGTGTTAGCAGACTAATTTATGTTATCGGCTATGAAATACAAGGGATAATAATGAGGAAAGCATATGAGGAAACTGGACCGAGAACATTATGGCATGAATATTGTATTTTGGAAATTTATATTTGTTTCTGATGCATTGCTATGATATGTGGAGCAGTTCATGATTTCAGGTAACGAAACTACCAAAACCAAATAAATGATGACAAAATCCTCCAAAGAACACAAGGTAATCAGATATTCCATTGTAGGGGTGTTGACCCTGGTTCCGGTTAGGAGGGGTGGAGGCATTTTTCACCGTGTATCCTCCATTATGGGTGGGCCATCGTAGGGTGGACCCTTGATATGATTAGGACGGGTGGAGGCATTTCCCACCATGTATCCTCCTAAACCCTCGGGCAAGTCCTGGA
The DNA here is from genome assembly GCA_010110895.2 of Picea sitchensis. NCBI lineage: Eukaryota > Viridiplantae > Streptophyta > Pinopsida > Pinales > Pinaceae > Picea > Picea sitchensis. The sequence continues at coordinate 1,081 of SNQJ01S0234411.1, forward strand.
GGATGTGTCAGTTCACTTTCTCCCGTGATCGCAGGATGGGGACTATCAGTTGCCTGCTAGGGAAGCTTGGTCGAGATAGCGACATCACTTACGGGTTCTATTTGGTTAGTCAGTATATTGATGCTCCAAGATAGTCTAGTAGAGACAGATAGGAAATGGGAGTGGAAGTTATGAGGAAGGATGAGTAGAGTAGTGGAGACTATATGGAGATCTATCTGTAGGTGGGATTTGAATAGGCTGAAAATGTATATATGAATATTCATTATTATGTAACTAAAACCACAGTGACCAAAACAAAAATTTGAACCAAATAATTGTAATTCAAGAAATTCCCACACAATTAATTTGGTTGTTGTCTTTATAAAAAGACTAGTCTTGCTGACCGGATTGAATGCATACATATTAAAAATACTAAAGGGTGATAGTTTGATTATTAGTACATATACAAGAATTGTATGTACTAGCTACACATACATTTCTTGCACATAAACACTAGTATGTATAAATTTCCATGACTTACTTACTAATAATGCCAATTACTTGTTATGTAAATTGTGGAACCATGTTCTTTGTTCTTTGTACCATAAGATACCTTTAACTTCGAGACCTAAGCTCAAGGTAAGGTATGTAATAACTTTAATTGCTGGTGATTATTTAATTTAATAAATAATCCTAAAAAATTACAAACTATAATTAGTTAATAAACAACCTTAACTAATTAGTTATTCTTGACTATGATTAATTTAAATATAATTAACTTTGAATCAATATGGTTAATGATAAATTTGATTATTATTAAATTAACCAATTCAATAAAGCATTAACTCAAAAAGGAGAATAAAATATAAGTTTAATTGGGCCGTATCCGACAAGGGATAACGTAACCAATACGTTAGGATAAGTAATGAATGAATGGGATGAGGCATTTAAATAAGGGATAAGTCATTTAATAATAGGATAAGGTCATTAAGAATGGGATAAGGTGTAATAAAGAGTTAGTGGGAGTTAATGCAGGGGGTGAAGGAGGAATAAGGGAAGTGAAGAAGGATTATGGAGGGATCATTCATTCTACGAGAGGAGAAGAAGAGAATTCTGCGAGAGGGGAAGCTTGGAGGATTAGAGAGTAAAATCTACAGTGGGATTTACAATGCACCGGGGCTGAGGGGTTTTGGGTTCAGAGGGCTAGGACATCCATTGATGTCCTAGCTAGGCGTTAGTAGTTGCAGGGAAGTTATTTGGGGTGTCCTAAGGAGCAGCATCAGATTCAAGCTAAGGAAGCAGCGTCAAATTCAAGCTAAGGAAGGAGCATCAGATTCAAAGCCAGAGCTACTAATCTTTGAATTAAATTGTTAGTAAAATTTATTAATATGAAAAATAGATTTTGAATGTGCGATGCAGCAATTATTATTAGATTTACTGTGGTTTTCTAATTTAATGGTTGTTATAATTTTAATAAGGTTATTACATCTGGTATCGTGAAATTAGTTGAAACACTGAGCCTTAAGGGCCACGTTCGCAGCCCAAATTCCCCTCCGCCTAACCTGTAAACCAAACCAAACTCATTGTTAAATGATAATATAAGATATATATATATATATATATATATATATATATATATATATATATATATATATATATATAACAAAATGGAAAATGTAACGCAAAATTCAACGAAGTAAAACAATAATTTATTTCCATTATTATACAAAAATTACGGACAGTTTATTTCCAAAGTTATGCTTTTAAATTGCTGAAAAGAGGGAGTAAAGGAACTGATCAGAAAGAGGGATTTCTATAAATCTTATTAAAAAAGAAAAACAGATGGGCTTGATAATAGATTTATTTCATTTTATTTTTATTTTGAAAAAAAAAATGTTTTATTTAACAAGTAGGTATGTACAGAGTTGAAAATAAGAACGGAAGAGTATACAAAGTGGAGTCTTATATCCTCTTCCTCAATACTACTAAAGAAGAAATAAAATTACAGTAAGCTAGAGAATCCAACTCTTGAAACATTGGCATGAAAAATTCTGGATCCAAAAAAAAAAGACTTACGCTATACGAAACATTTGGATCTAAAAATTCTAAACTCGCGGATAGTCTAATCGTATCAACCCTCTAATTATCGCCTTTCTTCACCCAAATCGCTATTTGCTGTACTAACATTATAGACAATTCTATCCGCTGACAAGGATTCAAAACCTCGCTTCCAGATCAACAAAAGAAATAAAACTACATAGTTGCAAACAAAAAAATGCTGAGGTCACAAAGCCACTTACTTTCAAGTTTAGGCACATCAACATTTTCCTTCTTGGAATTTTGAATAGCTTCTTTCATAACATCAAGTTTCTTACGAGGGGCTATGCCCTTGTCATAGAATTCTAACCTTTCCTCAACCTACTCTCGAAGTTTCTCACCAAATATATTTGTATTCACCTCAGAAAAACAATCAATTCGAGAAGCTATAGAACGATCATTTTCCAGGTAACGAGATATACTCTTCTTTATCTCAGCAAGAGGTGCTCCCAATAAAAGAGGAATGAAAAAATAAGACCATATTTTGGGGTGCTTCCACGTGTTTTAAGTGCCTAATGAACTCAGCCTCCTCCATTCCTGAGTTCCTTGCATCGGCCATGATTTGTACTTTTGCTCCATCGCTGTGTAAATCGGAGAAGTTCAGGGGCAAAACTGGACTTCTCTTACTCATGATTCTCCCAAATTAAAGAAACTTATACATCTTTAAGGTGTTCCCCATTGTTTAAATTCGCATACTTATTTATGTACTCGGGGAGAGATAAAGAGACATGAAACTTGTGCGGATACGGATTTACCCCGGATCTCTTCAATGTAGGCAACGAGACCACGCCAGACAATTGATCGTGCCCTCCAGCGCCCCGGTTGTGCTGAAATTGCCAACACTAAACCCCATGAACAACAAACAGACAAGCGCGCGCAGTGCAAACAACAAACCCTAACGCCCAAGCCTCAGGCTCGGGCTCACTTCATCCAGTCACTTAGGTACCTCAATATACATCCAGTTTTCAGTGATGAACAACTCAAGTCTTATGACTCCTCACAACAATCACTCAATCTGGATGCAAAGTGTGATACACCATTCACCTCAAACGAACTCGTAGCTGCACGGGCCAAGCACGTCCAGACAACAACCATTCTTTTATGCTAAGTAGCTGAAGCTAAGATACTTTAGGTTTGATAAATTCCCAAAATTAGGTGGCAGCGTTTGCAAGTCTGTGCAACGAGACAAGTCGACATGCCTCAGCTTCGTTAAGTTCCCTAGAGAATCTGGCAACGCCATCATTCTTGTCCGGAGTCTCAAGTGCTTTAGTAAAGGGAGATGAAAGAACTCATATGGCAATGGTTCTATAGTGTCTTTCATTTCAATATTTTCGAGGTGCTTCAATAGCCTATGGAGTTTGGAACCCATTGAAGAGTAGCGCCAATATTCAACTGCCTCAAGAGCATAGGTACCTATAGTGCGTTTGTAAATTTAATTATTTATTAACCACAACCCACACTCTATCAACTGTGGAATAAGGAACTGACAGATGCATAGCCATATTTTTATTGCCAAATCGCATTACACTAGCCAGCCATAAAGAATAACAAAGTTTACCATTCCAGAAACAAGCTTTCTTTGAAAAAAAAGGAGAACTTATATACCTAGTTTCTCTCTGCCACAATGTTTCCAATTCGCCCTAGGCACTTCTAAAACTCTTACATTCTCGAATGGAATCTAGGGAGGAAGAGAGGAGTACGGAAAACGATCCCAGCGGAGCTACAACACTGACCAGAAGTGTGTTGGATATGCTTCCCAAACTATCATCTTCAGCCCTTAGTAGATGCAACCTTCTCATATCAACGAAGCGATGGTTGAATGTGAAATTAATGAAACCCTTGACCGTATCAACCATGCAATTGATGAATGATGATAATTGTTTTCCCACCAGCATACACGAGGCATGCATGCAGACACAACGCATGCCGCATGCCACATGCCAACGCCTTCATTTCACGAGAACAAACGCAATTTTATTATTATTTTTTATACGATATTAATTTAATTGAAATAAATTAAGGGTTTAATTTTTTATTTTTATTTTTATTTCTAAAATATGCTTAATTTTTTTATTATTACGGTATTTAAATTTCAAATTAAACTAAGAAAAAAATTAATTAAATTAAATTAAGCTAAAATTAATTAAAAATAAATCATAAATAATTAAAGTATTAACCACTAAGCGTTAAGATTAAGTTAATGAACTAATTAACTAAGTTAAGTTAACTTATTTAGCTTAATAAAATATTAGATAGGGCTAAGTATAATTTTTATGGAGTTCGCGAGGATTGAACCCCGGACCTCCCTTCATCGTGAATGTCTTTAATAACGCCTCCCTACCAATGCGCCATGCGTTGTTATTTTGCAATTAATTTAACATTTAAAGACTTCAACCATCATACCCAAGACCACCCAAGTAAAGCGCTTTAAGAAGAACACTAATGCCAAAGGGTACATAGAGCTGGCGAACGCAGAAACGCGGCTGGCGATGGGGATAATGACGCAGATTCCGGCAGCGTTTTTATCTTATTTAATTGTTAAACGTAGTAATTATATAACCTTAAAGCATTTTTTATGTGATTAGGCAAATGTTAAAAAGTAAACACAAGCACCTGATGTCTTATAAATGCAAGAAAGTTATGAATGATAAATCAGGACCCATTGATATTGGAGGATGACTATTAACATGCCAAGATCATCTTCAATGCATAGCCGTCAGATAATGGTTTTAGGTTAATAAGACTAAGATCATTGATTGCGCCCATTTTCAGTAGGTGTACGCCTCTTGGCCTAAATTAATAAACATAAGGAAGAAAGTTATTTTAGTCAAATTGTAAGCTTAAACTAAAAAGGGCTCAGACTAGCACAAGCTGGAACGAGGCTTAATATTACGCATTATGCTAGGAGCATAAGCCCAGAAGTGGCTTAATGCTACGCAGCCAGCTGGAGCCAATAATGCAAAGAAACCAATATTTTTCAGAGGGCTTAAGAAATGAAGCTAGATGATTAAACCTAACCCTAATCGACAATCCCCCAATGGAGTAATGTATGTTTACAGACAAGTAAAGAAAACTTACCAACCCCATTTCTAAAGTTTAGTAGCACCAATTTAAAACATCCTCGAACTCACCTTGACAACCTGGTTGATGCACAAAGCATCGTAGATGGTCAGGACTCGAGGAGATGTTTATGTGGGGAGCGTCGTCATAGCACCGCCACTCACCACCATCGCCTCTAACTCACCCTCATATCGCGCTTCGTTGAAGCCATCACGACTTAGTTAGCGACAACCGCGTGGACCTATGGAAACCCACCATCCGAGCGGGTAATCCATAGGCATCAAGGAGTTCAAGGGGAGAATTTCCACCTTAATACATCACGCGAGAGTTGCAAAAAGATCAAACTTCCGGAATTTTAATAAGGTCACCAAAGTGAACGCGCGGAGGCATGGATAGAAGGCATGACCAGGTGTTTATCCTTAAGGGACTATGTGATTCAACTCCGCTGCTTAAGATCACCCATTTTCAATTATGGGACACTTTGAACCGGTGGGGTAACTGAAAGACAACTACACCTTTACCCCGCATTATCGTATCTGGGAACTTTTGAGGAAAGGTTCAGGAGGAAATATTCACCGGGCGCATTTCAATGCAGGAGCAACAGGTTGGGGAATTTCATGCCTTAATACACGAAACAAACGGTAGAAGAATACGAGATCGCTTTATGGAACTGTCAAATATGTGTCATATATGGATAGTGACCAATGACGGGCAGAGCGCTTCATCTATGGATTGAGCCCTATGATAAGAGCTATGGTGAGGATGTGGAAGTCGCCTTCAGTAGAGAGAAGGCGGTGGAAAGTGCACGTTACATGCAAGAACTTATGAACTTGAGTGGGGGTGCAAGATCGACATTCGCATCGCCGATTCGTAGGAAAGGCCTCTATTACATTTCCTAGGGGAGGGGGCCTAAGGCCACCGCCATATGGTAACAGATGAAGTTAAGGAAAGTAGCTGCAGGGATTTCAATGGCAACGGGTGCAACATCTCACTCATCACCAACGGGTGCATTGTGACCACCACCATCTCAACAATAGCGATAAAGGGGTTCCAGGGGAAGTAACTTGTTTAGGAATCAGTCACATAACATTGCACCGGTTCAATCTCGTATTGTTGGACATGCGAAGGACCCCATTACGAACGCGACTGTCTAGAGTTACCACCAGGGTTCGTGCATAGAGAAGGAAAGGCTCGATGGGGAGAGCAAGTAGCAGCCACCATATTCAAGCTAGTATTAATAACCGCCAGGTCGAACATCAATCCACGTTGGTGGAGTCGCACGCCAAATCACATCAATGTTAAGATGTTATTTGATTCTAGTGCATAAATAGTTTCATTTCACCATCTTCATTAGAAAAGAGTGTGTTGGTATCCTACGAGCACTACGCGATCTTTAAACAAGTCGAGATGGTATTTCCGGGAGAAAAACAAGTTGTAGGACCTAGTGTCGAGAATTATATAGTAGACCTGGGAGTGTGTACTACCAGGTTGAAAGTATACATCGCTGCTCTTGGGACGTATGACCTAAATTTTCATTTGAATGGATTGGTTAACTGCCCATCGAGCTTTGGTATATTGTTTTTGCAAAGAGGTTCTTGTGTCATGATGAAGGCCATTCACAGAGATCCAGGTGTACTGAGAAAAGTGTCATTACGTTTTGTATCGACTATGAAGGTCAAGTGATGCTTGAGACAAGGGCGTCGACTTTATGTAATAGAGGCAGTGAAAGACAAGAAGGGACCTCATTAGATCAGGATCTGGTCTTGTCAGAATTTCAAGATGTTTTCCCAATGAGTTACTGTGGTTACTCTCCTCCGGAAAGGGAGCTGATTTCACTATTGAGCTTAAGCACTGGTGCAGAACCAATTTCCAAAACTCCATATCGGATGACGTTGCCGGAACTTTGTGAATTTCAAATGCAATTGAAAGAGTTACCGGACTTAGGGCTAATAAGGCCTAGTGTCTCATCAAGACCGGTAATTTTGCAGCTAGTTAGGCTGATGGATCCTACGACCGCGGTATAGACTATAGGACTTGAACCATGCTACAGTGAAGAATAGGTACCCGGCGCTGCTAATAGATGACCCTCTTTGATCAGATGAAAGGAGCAAAGGGTATTCTCTAAAGATCGATTAATGCATCGTGGTATCATCAAGCATAGATTAAGGAAGGTGATATCCCAAAACTACCTTCAATCGGGATTTGGACATTACGAGTTTGTTGGTACCTCGGATTGACCAATGTTACAGCAGTATTCATGATCCTCATGAAGGGCGTATTCTGGAAATACTTAGACCGCTTTGTACAAGTCTTTTAGATCTACATCCTCATCTATTCCAAGAATGAAAGAGAACATGAGGAACACTTCATAATAGTGTTGTCCCACCTAAGAGAGAACAAATTACCGGGAAGCCGTCAAAGTACCCTTTCTTCCAGAAAGAGATCCACTATTTAGGTCATATCATTCCCGACGAAGGAACTGTGGAACCAGAAAGGTAAAGGCCATTATGGAATGGCCGGTGCTGAAAAATGCCCATGAGATGAGGAGCTTCATGGGGCTAGCCGCTTATTACCGATATTTGTATGTGATTCTCAAAAGAAGGAAACTCCATCACCACGCTTGCAACGCAAGGTCAGGTATGAATGGACAGAAGAGTGATAGGGCTGCTTCATTGAGCCAAGAGGTTACTAACTAGTGCTACCAATTCTACGAGTGTTGATATGGAAAAGGACTTCACACCACATGGATGCCTCAAGCAAGGGTTGGGGGCCGCACTAATGCAGGATGGAGGAGTGATATTTTATGCATCAAGGAAGTTGAAGAAACATGAAGAGCTATAATGCTGACTCATGATTTAGATTTGGCACCTGTAATGCTAGATCTGAAACTTTGGAGGCAATACCTTGTTGGGAGAAACTTTGAACTCAAAACGTAACATCAAAGTTTAAAACATCTCTCTTCACTCAAAGAGATATGAATTCCAGGCAAAGGCTATAGAGTGAGTTTATGAGTGAGTAATGATTTTGGTATATCTATATCAAGGGAAAGGAAAATGTGGTCGCAGATGCCTTGAGTAGGAGACCACCAATCTTCTCCTTGGTACCCTTAAAGGCTCCATCCGTGGAACGTAGGTTGGAACAAATTCCCAAGGAGACAGCTATATTTAAAGGTTACTTCAAACCTCCAGAGTGGGAGGAAGCTAGATCCAAAGCAATGAAGGTTATAGTTTGGAAACAGATGGATTATTAAGATATTCTAGGAAGGATGTACATCCCCGAATGGGGATATTCGGCATCATAATCAAGGAAGCCCATAGATCACTTTATTGTGCACATCCGAGAGTGAAAAATATGTACGCAGATATGAAGAAGCTCTTCTTTGGTGAATGAAACACGATGTAGTTCATTTCATCACCAAATTCCTAGAGGTTACAGCGAAAGCTTCCACTCCACCATCACTCCCACAGCGCCTCCTACAACCACATGATGTTCCTATGACCAAATGGGAAGTCATCTCATGTATTTTGTTGTGGGGTTACCACCACATCCCATAGACACAATTCCATCTTGTGATAGTGGATAAGCTAACCGAGAGTGCTCATTTCATTCCAGCTAGAGACACTTACAATGTCACTGATGTGGCACGGTGTTTGTAAGCTGCAGGGTTATCCGCTTGCATGGAATACAAAAAGACTACTGTGATAGGGACTCCAGATCACTTCTAGATTTTGGACAAGTTTACATAGTCAACGTTGGGGACCTGAAGCTGAACTTAAGCACAACTTATCATCCTGAAACAGATGGGCAGATTCAAGAGAGTAAATCAAGTCATGGAAGACATGCTTAGGATGTATGTGATGGATAATCGCATCTGGGAGCAGCCACCTACTCTTGGTAGAGTTTGGCTCACAATAACAGCTTATATCATAGTTCCGATGGAATGCCACCCCACAAAGATTTGTATGGGAGGCCATGCTGAACGACATTGAGTTGGGATAGACTAGAAGACTAAGTAACAACAATGTAATTGATTCAGAAACAAGGAATAGGTGATCTGCATTAGAAAGATTAAAGAAGCACAAGATAGGAAGAAAAAGCTATGCATATGCACACAGACCTAATCGAAGTTATGAAGGGGAGACCAGGTTTCATTCATATCAGGTTTTCATTGATGATGATGTATGTAATGCGATCTATTATGTCGATGTAAACTTCTAATGGTCGTTTAAAATGTTATTGATGATGATGTATATGCTACACATTATTGGGTAGAAATGTGAAATTAATGAATGTTTAAACGCTAGGATGATGTTGTATATGATGTAATCTTATTTTGGGTAAATGATAATCTTGTGAATGGGTGTTGAAATGGAATTATGAGATATTGTGAGATCTATTTCTAATTGGAACCTTTGATGTTAACTTATTGGCACATGGATACCAAAGTGAAATGGATCTAGTGGCTGCAATTACATGATGATAATGCATAGAAATGTATGAGCTCTGTGTTAAGAGACTAATCTGTAGGATTATCGAAGGTGAACAGCCGCCAAGGGATACACATGAAAGTGTATATTAGGAACACTGACTGAGAACATTATGGTATGAATATTGTATTTGGAAATTTATATTTGTTTGGATGCATTGCTATGATATGTGGAGCAAGCAGAAGATTGCAATCCACACTACCAAAACCGAATAAACAACGACAAAACCTCCAGCAACACAGTGCACTGTATATTCCATTGTAGGGTGTTGACCCTGTCTGTTAGGAGGGTGAGGAATTTCCCAACTTGCATTCCCTCCATTATAGGGTGGGCCATCATAGGGGTGGACCCTAGATCTGATTAGGAGGGGTGGAGGCATTTTCCACCATGTATCCTCCGAACCTAAAGTCCTGGAGGATGGTGCTGGTTCACGCTCCCCCAGATGTGTGATGATGACTACTAGCTGCCTCTAGGGAAGCTTGGTCGAGATAGCGACACTTCCAATCTACGGGTTCTATTTGGAGTTAGGTCAAGATAGTTGATGCTCCAAGATAGTCTGTAGTAGAGACGATAGGAAATGGAGTTGGAAGTGTTAGGAGGAAGGATGAGTAGAAATAGTTGAGACTATATGGAGATCTGTCTGGTGGTGGATTTGATGTGAAGGAAATGTGTATATATGAATATTCATTATTATGTAACTAAACCATAGTGGACTAAAATAAAAAATTGAACCAAATAATTGTAATTCAAGAAATTCCACACCATTAATTGATTGTTGTCTTTATAAAAGACTAGTCTTGTCGAATCGATTTGGATGCATACATAAAAATACCAGCAAGTATTAGTTTTGATTATTAGTACATATACAAGAATTGTACGTACTAGCTACACACATACATTTCTTGTACATAAACACTAGTATGTATAAATTTCCTGACTTACTTACTAATAATGTCTATTACTTGTTATGAATGTGTGAACCATGTTCTTGTTCTTGTAAATTATTAAGATACCTTAACTTCGGGACGAAGTTTCCCAAGGGTGGTGTATGTAACGACCCCCTTAATTATTAAGGTGATTAATTTAATAAATAATCCTAAAAATTAGCTAAACTATAATTAGTTATTAAATAACCTTAATTAATTAGTTATTCTTGATTAAGATGATTCATTTAAAGTATAATTAACTCTTTAATCAATATGGCTAATGATAAATTTGATTATTAATAAATTAACTAATTAATAAAGTATTAAATTAAAAAGGGAGAATAAAATATAATGTTTAATTGGGTTACATATCCCACAAGGGATAACGTAACCAATACGTTAGGATAAGTAATGAATGAATGGGATGAGGCATTTAAATAAGGGATAAGGCATTTAATAATAGGATAAGGTCATTAAGAATGGGATAAGGTGTAATAAAGAGTTAGGTGGGAGTTAATGCAGGGGGGGTGAAGGAGGAATAAGGGAAGTGGAGAAGGATTATGGGAGGGGCATTCTACGAGAGGGGGAAGAGCTTGGAGGATTTAGGAGAGTGAAATCTACAGTGGAATTTACAGTGCACCGGGGGGCTGAGGAGGTTTTGGGCTCAGAGGGCTAGGACATCCATTGATGTCCTAGGGCTAGGCGTTAGTAGTCGGCAGGGAAGTTGGTTTTGGGGTGTCCTAAGGAGCAGCATCAGATTCAAGCTAAGGAAGAAGCGTCAAATTCAAGCTAAGGAAGGAGCATCAGATTCAGGTTAGAGTTACGAATCTTTTGAATTAAATTGTTAGTAAAATTTATTAATATGAAAAATTAGATTTCGAATGTGCTAGATGCAGTAATTATTAGATTTTACTGTGGTTTTCTAATTTAATGGTTGTTATAATTAATTAAGGCCATTACAATAAACTCAGTAAGTCTGCACATTTTATTCCTGTAAAGTCTAGTTTTAAAGCTATTAACATTGCTAAAATATTCATGAAATAAATTTTTAGACTGCATGGTATTCCTAAAATGGTGATTTCAGATAGAGATGTAAAATTCACATCCACTTTTTGGAAGGAATTGTTTGCAGGGATAAATACTAACCTGAACTTCAACACGGGTTATCATCCACAAACGGATGGATAGACCGAAAGGACAAACAAAATCATAGAAGATATGTTCCACATGTATGTAAGAACAAAACCAAACAAGTGGGAAGACTACCTACACTTGGTAGAATTTGCATATAACAATGGGTACCAAACTTCGGCTAAGTTGAGCCCTTTCGAAATACTGTACAGTAGAAAGTGTACAACTCTGATTAGCTGGGATAACCCAGCTGACAGACTCATGTTTGGACTAGATATTCTCCAAGAAATGGATAACATCGTAAGAAAAGTACAACAAAACTTGAAAGAAGCACATGATAGACAGAAGAGCTATGCAGATCAGAAAAGAAGACGCGTGGAATTTCAAGTGGGATACCATGTTTACTTGAAATTAAAAGCCTAGAAAAGCTCGCTGAAGTTAGGAAACTATGCCAAGTTGGCACCCAAGTTTTGTGGGCCCTTCGAGATACTAACTCGAATTGGACCCGTAGCATATCAGCTTGGACTTCCAGCTAATCTAAGAATTCATAATGTATTTCATGTTTCTTTGTTGAAAAAGTATATTCATGAGCCTACTCATATGATTGATTGGAACTTGGTACAGGTGGAGCTTGAAGGAGAGTTCCAGGTGGAACCTCTATGCATTCTGGACCGGAGAGAAATAACACTTCGGAATAGAGCCATTGCTTAGGTAAAGGTGCAATGGAAGCACTTTAGTCCTGAGGAGGCCACTTGGGAATTGGAGAGAGATTTGCGGAAATCTCATCCAATCCTATTCTAGGAAAGGAACGAACACTAAGGACAGTGTTTTACTAAAGGGGGAAAGGATGTCACAACCCTCAAAAAGAAATATTTTTGTGTGCTGGAAATTTATTTCCGTTTTTGGCAAATTCGAATCTGGAAATTTTTTTCCATTTATGGCAATTCCGATTTTTGAATTTAATAATTGTATTTAATTATTGTGACTATTGGGCAGAGAAATATTTCGAACCAACTAACTATTTGACTATGACACTTGTATCACAATAGAATATTTATATTAACTTCAGGAGGACAAATGGAACAACCATGTTAAAATCAGTTGACCATGACTCCATGAGTGGGGAACATGTTGGAACTGCCTCTAGGCTGATTATGAGAAGTGGAAAATCAGAGATTTGGCCACTGGAAGCCCCTAAAAATCAGGAAT
>SNQJ01S0234412.1:1232-13969 GCA_010110895.2 Picea sitchensis
AGCCCAATGGATGTGTAGACTGTCTCAACCAACTCGACAAATACTATAACGACAAAAACCGACCTATTTATTTACCTAGCCTAATATTTAAAATTTGAAACATTGCTAAATCATATAGAGAGATCCCTCTCTGAAGTTGGAAGGGCTAGATCCCAGCTTCAAAAGCGGTTGGATAAAGTTACCTTAGTAGATTTCTTCTGTTGTCAACCTCTAGGAAATTTACCAAGCGTTAACACCCACATGAGCTCCATAGTTCTGCAATCTTTGTCGTCGTGGCCTACTGACTTACAAAAGGTGAAAAAATAATTCTTTGGAACTCTCTGGTACTTCTGCATGATTGTGCAGTGATAAGGGTCATGACCCATTTTCTTTCATATTTCACACCATAATCCTCCCTGTGGTAGCGGGTTTTGCATGTCTTTTTCCATATACTACACAAATGTTGGACATCCATTCTTGTGGTGTCCTATCGTCCTATGTGTGGTGCACCAAATGGCTTCTTGTTTGTTCTTGTTCTTTTTCTGATTCAACTGAAATGTTAGGTTCTTCAAATCCTCCTTCAATTCTTCAATAGTTGGTTCCATCTATTGATATTGGTTCTCTTCCAGCTGCAAGTCTTACTATAGAGCCTCGGCCTGTGTTTGAAACTTATACTATCGTAAGGGATATTTTAGGTGTGGGAGTAGTGAGTTGACAAACATGTGTTGGTGCTACATCTCGGTCATAAGGTATTTTAACTTCCCCTTCAGTCACTTGAATCTCTGGTCAATCTCCCATACAGACTCTCCTAGTTTTTGTCTGATCTCAATCATTTCATTCATGTAATGATCCTCTGAGCTCGGCTTCTGGAAATCATTAATCAGTAGCTTCTTAATGTCTACCAATGTCCTTGTCATCCTTGGGGCATTGTTTGTGTCTAGATTCATGTACCAGTCTAGTGTGCGGTCTCTCAGTGTGATCGCTAGCTGCGCAATTTTGGTAACTTCATCAGTGATCTGTTTTTCCTCTTATATCTTTGAACAAATAAACAAATTCTTCTCAGGGTAATTTTATGCTTCTCCTCAAAATTTTGGTAATCTGATCATGGGGTCATATCCTGCCATTCTAAATACTGAATTGCTACCTCCACCGCGTGGTGTAGATACTTGACTAGTACTACCTAAACTGGCTCCTCCAGTTGTTTCTCCTATGGCAGATGTTCTTCTTGCTATCGGACTTCCTCCAAACTTCGTTTGTCTAAACGGTGGTGTTCTCTTTGGTGTATTGGTCACACATGGGTTTATGGGTTCCACACTGACATTAATATGGAAAGGATGGATATCTTCTCCTCCTATTCTTGGGCCTCTTGTTTTCCTCTCATAGGTTGCACGAGGGATTTCCTCAATCTGCTACACAGCCCGGAGATCTGTTACCTCTTCTTCATCACTTTCCAAGCCCTCCCTCGTGGCTACAGCTCTTTTCTTGGTATTCACCTTATATTGGTAGGGTACTCTGTTACGTCGTTCCTGGTGAAGCCAAGATCCACTTAAGCTAGTCGTCATCCATCAATATCGGGTCCAAGAATTCCTCCTCCTTCTTTCCTTTATCCTCACCTTCATCCATTTATCCTTCCTCTGTCAGTGCTTACCCCCTTCCCCCATGCACGCAGGGAAGTCTAGTTGTTTGCTTCCATTGTCATTACACCTTTTTTATATAGCAGTATTTTAATAGAGGTATACAATGATCGAATGTACCTTCCACGGGGTTCACATAGAAATTCCTGCTCTGTTGTGTTGTATGACTTCACTATGTCAACTGCAAACTCTATGATGAAGCCTACCACAATACTGTCAAGCCAAAAGTCGATTGTGCAAGTGAATTTGTTGTTCACCTGTTGTAACTGCTCAATCTGTATTGGGGTCCAATCTAGATTTCAGATCCAGTTCATCGCAAGGTTATCTTTCAACCTTAGTATCCACTCCTACAGTAGGTGGGGAAAATCATAGAAAAAGACTTCGTGTAAATCCGTAAACACATATTTATCTAGATATTTGTGAGGTGTGAGGCTAGGGTTTCTATTATCCTTCTAGGAAAACTCTAGCTCTTTAGTTCTCAACCAGCCTTTGATTTCTTCTTTCATGGGGTTCCACTATCTCAACATTCCCTTCTAGTGGCTCAACGGTATTCTGGTTTCACTCATTCTTTTCTCATGCATTCTATATCATCTACCCAGTCCTCTCTTGTTCCTCTTAACACAGAAATGGAACCAATTTTTGGTTAAGATAGACGGCTTCTCTCTACTACCTATTCCATAGACCCAGGGTTCATATCTTTAAGGGTACCAACAAAGCCTAAAACTATCAGCCCTTCTGGTAAACCAGAAGGCAACATAGTACATAGAATTCACTACGCAGTCTCACCTGAGATAGCTTTAAATGGGTGGTTGTAAGACTCAAATGTTTACAACTTAGGATTGAGCATGAGATAGGGGATCTATATTCTGAACCATTAATTATGATTTGTATTATGAACTATTGTTATCCTATTTTATATTTTAACCTCCATGGTATCTTTTAGTTATATTCCCACAACAATTAACCAAGAAATATAATAACTCATTCATTCATTGCATATATCATTTAAATACTAAAAATATGACAAAGATATGCATGCATTCATCACATTACATAGGTATTACTGTGATTCACCCCCTCATGGGCTACGTCCACAAATATTTGGGTCTTGTCTCTCTTATTATGGTAGTTCTTCAATTCTCGCGCCTTGCGCTTACAAATATCCTCAGATGGGTAAGATCTCTATGAGGCGAACTAGATCGCACCAGGATCCTCAGCGTGCAATCTAATCCTCGAGATCTACCTTTTCTCTTCCACTTAGCTCACTTGATTTTCAAAAATAATATATCTAATCAAAATCATTACATAGAAACAATCTCAACTCTACAATAATAGTAAATCTCAACCTCAGCGAACCTCTCCGCCCTCTTCTATGATACCTTTGTATATATATTTATATCTATCGGGATCTTCAGCCATTTACAAAAAACTTACAAAAACCCTAACACTACTATCGTTAGGTCTTCCTTCTCTGCATGCATGCATGATGTGCTTCTTGCCAGTTGTCACTTTCCTCCTTCACACTTTCTTTCCCATGATTTCTCTTCCAGTTGTCATTCTTCTGTGTGAATGCTCTCTTTCCCACTTCGGCCTACTACCAACAAAGGCCTACCTCATCCAGGCATTCCATGAATTCCACCATTGAGCACTTGACCCAAAGCAATATACCTACAACTAGTCCTCAACAACCAAGCAAAGAAAGAATATGTTGATAATAAATGATGTTAGCACATTCGATAGCATAATCCATTAATAAAAATGACAAATACGCCCGAGGAATAATAATTCAAATATTTGCAAGATATCAATTGGATGGGAAAAGATTATTTCTATTAATATATGATTAGCAAAAGTGAAAATGTTATAGACTTTTGTGTCGGCACGGTTCGGAACTGAGAAACTAAGTTCCTTCCAACTGGGCCTCCACCACTTCAATCCTCCACCAAAGGCAAGCTCATAAAAGAGAAAAAATGAGGTTCTCAATCAATAAGGGAAGAGCTTGGGGGCTGAACACTGTGTTCAGACTTAAAGGACAAAGGGATGCAAACTCAATATGAAGTAAATAATTTCTCCAGAGTAACTTTGCTCTCAAAGTTGAATTCTTTCTCCCTTTTTGATAGATCGGAATTGGCCCATTTATAGCCTTCAAATGGAACCGAAGGGCCGAGTCAGAATTTTTCCAATATATGGAAGGCCAAGGATCATAGATCTCATGTCGTGACATAGAAACCTAACATTAATTTTCCATTTTTGGTACAAATCTCGATGTACATGGGTTTTAGTGGTGCAACCTATGTATATGCATGTTGTATAGTAGCCAAGATGTGTACATGTGGAAAAATATGTATTTTTAACTGTGGGATTTACAAACAGGGATGATAAGTCTTCATGGGGAAATGGAAAAAGGCCTTATGTGCAAGATTGCATAGGGTGGGTCAAATCTTTCTATAACAATTATTGTTGTTGTTACTAGGGTTGTTGTTATTAAAGTTGGGTTGGGATTGATATTGTGGCAAGAGTCATTGTCATAATTGATCATATTTTTAGTTTAGCTAAAGTTCTAGATTCTAATTTTGGAACCAAACCGAGAATGTAATGCAGTCATGTTGTGTTGTAGCGTCAAAAGAGCAAGGAGTTGAGATGACCTTGTCTCTGAGTAGCACAAAGAATTTTCTATTTATCTTTGGCATGACCAATTTGTATCCGTGACTCAATTTGATCTTGTATTATGAGAGGAAACATGTTATGTGGTAATACAATGGGAGACCCAAATGATTTTCAATACATCATGTGTATTTAGTCTTCTAAATGTATTTATTGTTGCTTTGTATTATCTTTTATGTCTGATTTACTTAAATTTATTCATTATGAATGGCGACGCAACCTTGTTTGTTTATTCTTAGTTAGGAAATGTTCAGAACTGCTACAGGTTTAATATATCTTACGCAAGAATAATATTAATATTGATAACTCATAGATCTATCTAAGTATTCTCCTTACCCTTGCCTCTCTTTCTCGTCTCAGTTGCGCTTCAGGTGAGACTTCTTCCCTCCCAGGAGGATGAAAATGCCAACGCTCTAGACTACTTTGGTACCTTTTGTCGGTTTGAGAAGGACCCCAGTCTGATCACTTTTATGCTAAGACCCCTCCTTTCTTGTGGAAACTTATCCCTCATGACTCCGTCTATCTCCATCTACAATCATCATTACATTTTATTTTATTATTTCAATATACAATGTTTACATATTACATCACTTCACCTATGACCATATATCATATTTACATTATACATTACTAAATTTTGGATTAAAAATAGGGATGTTACAATACACATGTCAAGAAACCCTTCAGGTACTTCCCCTTGTTTCGAGGATGGTATGGAAGAAAAACAGGTCGGCCCATGTTTCAAGGATGGTATGGGACGTAAATTGTCTGGCCATTATTTCAAGGATGGTATTGTTGATACTGAGAGGGGGGTGAATCAGTATCAAGTATAATTTAAAATGTTTTTCAACTTATACTTAAACCATTCAACTATATCCAATGAGCAATGAACGATAGTATAAGAGTTACACCAATACACCACAATACACCATGCACAATATATGAGAAATTGACTTCCAAAGGTAGTTACATCTTCCAAATGTAAAGGGAGGGATAAACCTCCAAGAGGAAGATACAATCCTCCAATATCAAGAGAGAGTTTAACTCTCCATACTTTCCCCTTCCTTCCACCCAAGAATATATGAGAGATAATAAAACTTTACATTAAATCATCACCATCAACCAATCATCACATAGAACCTAATAATGCTTCCTGAGACTTCTTCAATTTATGCAATTCTTCAATTCTTGGAGTACTCTAATCCTGTATATAATATTACTCAATGTATTTTCTGAAACTCCTCCAAGTTTCATTCCTTGAATCCTCCCCAAAAAGAAGTTATAGAAAGAATGGTAGACTTTATTCAATTCTGGTCTATTCAGGAGACCGAACTTGTACAGAATGCCTCGCGCTCAATATTTAACATCTGATTTTGAAACTTGCACACAAGAAACTAAAGTTCGTACTCTTTCTAATGAAATTTTTCCCACATCTTTTGGATTCTCAATGAAGAAGTTACGACTGTTTTACCCAGAACACCTGTTTAATGACTAGCTTCAAGACTGGCCACAAACCCTATCTTCCACAGAGTGTATTTCCATAATTATAGAGAATCAAGAGCTAAAACAATTTCCAGAGGTACCTTGATATGTCTTCTCAATACCATAGTGATTTCACCGTCTGAACTTTTCTAGAAAAAAGTTATAGAAAAAATGGTAAGATGGCCTGAAAATAACATACCTTAGAACACATCACCAAAAGACTTCATCCTCCCTTGAAATCCAGCCTTCTTTACTTCTTCTTTCCTTTGAAATTCGACTTGTATCAAAATGAAAGTCTAATGATGTTTATTTATACCATTTATTTCACTTCATTTTAACATTAGGGATGACCTGACACTTTCTTATTTTGTAATTCTTTTCTTTAATTATCTTCAGGGCCTACATGTACTTCCTTCTTCAATTCACTTTGTCATCTTCAAAAATTCATTTCTCCTCAACCACGAGGATCCACATGACGTGTCACATACCACCAGAAACAACATGATGTATACTATCCATTCATGGGTGTTGTATTTGCATGTTCATTGTCCTTCATGTCCAAATACCTTTATCAATCTTGCAGTCCAAAACCCATGACTAGGGTTGACATCAATGAAAACAACCAAACTTCCAACAGGTATTGGGAGGTAAATCGGTCAGTTGTATTTTTTGAAACCTAACCCTACAGGAACACCAAGTGAGGCCCAATATTATTTACAGAGGTAGACAGCCCGAGGGACTTGACCCCATGACATCTTATTTGTAGTTCACAACATTCAATCACTTAAGCTGACCCACTGGGATATACAATACTTGTGTGACTAAAGTTCACTTACATATAGAAATTCAACTAGGTTTTTTATATCTCATTAGATCGAGAATCAGATCAGAAAAGGTTTTGAATTTATAGATTACCATATTTCATGGTGTCAAAGGGTTAGGGCACACACAGAACATGTATTTTATGAACTTTTTGAATTTTGAAAAATTAACTTATATTATAATGAATTTTGAAAAGTAATATTTGAATTTTGAATGTAAGTTTTACTTATATGAATTTGTTGATATTAGTAATTTTTTTTATATTGAAACATGTATTGTATATTCGAAAGTAATTTACTTTATAAGTACTTTAAGAATAATTTATTTATGAGTATATTTATATTATATTCAAAAGTAATGAATGAGTACTTTTTCCTTGTACTTATATCAGAACCATAGTTAATTATCAGTTTTCATCCACCATTTAAAGTTTGAAGAATAAACATAACTCAAACAATGTGAATTCCACGATAAATAAGATATCACTCTCTAAAATTTGATTGGTTCTTTTAAAATTGATTTTGATATTACATTTATGTGATTGGTGCTTTTAAAGTTGATTTTGATGTTACATTTTTTATATTGATATTCATTTTTACCTCAAAATGCCCCCCTATATAAAATCAAATTGATGTTGTAGTTGCATAACATCATAAACATAATCACTAGGTCACAACTCAACCATCATAAACGAATAATAAATCAAAGTTGTCATGAAATCAATACTATGATAAGAATGGATGAAAGCATTGAAGCGACCACGAGCAACCACCATCATATTGAAAAAATGTTGCATATATCAAGCATCATGTTATCACTCCAAGAGTCACTCCCAGACTAAAAATGACAGTAATCTTTGTAACATAGAAATGTAAATGAATTAAAATAGCTTGAATAGGTGGATCAACAAGAAAAGAGTAGAAGGGAGGACATCAGACTGTTGCAAATACATTCCATTGGGCATGGATTCATAACATTTTGCAGATCACAGGAAATCAGGTTGCCTACCAGACAAAAATCTTTTGCAAATATGGATAGAAGAATAGAAGTTAAACAAAGAGAAGAATATCCACATAACATAGATCTTTTCTGTGATATAGATTAAAGAGTGATTGAATAATAATCTATGATTAAAAAGAAATTACCACAAATCCTTTGCAGCTCATGAATTCATTAACCAAAGGAAGCTTTTGATCTTCAAAATCTGTAAATATTACTCAAGAAAGATGATAAGAAAGAATAGAAATAAGATAAAGATAGTCTGGTATCATAACTTTCATGAATCTCTAATGGCAGAAATGTTAATTACAACAAGGCCTCAGGCTTACAATTGAGAAACTAAACTACTCCTCTAGCTCTCTCCTCTCTTAAATAGAAAATAGAATCCAAATATCCTTAGGAGGTCGAATCCCATCTCCTCCATTGGGTTCTAAGCCTTGGATATAGGTGGAAACAATCAAAGAGACAAAAATCCAACAAACTGTTAATTTTCAGGAAATTATTGGAAGTCATTAATAAATTGTTTCCACCTCACTGCATGAGGTCTTTAATGGAGCTAAAACTTAGGTATAGGAGTCCCTTGACATCTAAATTATCCTTGAGAAGCCATTTGAACCCTACTTGATAGGTGGCAACCTCCCAATAAGGGGAATATCCAATCAGCTATGTAAAACAAAGAATTGGTTGCACATTTCGTAGCGCACTGGTGTTTTAATTGTTTCTCTGAATTTACAAATTGGGTCAAGCTGAAATTTGGTCAGAAAATCAACAGGAATATCATCTTCCTCCACAAAAAATTTCAGATAAAATCACTTCGTCGTTTTAGTTTTATGATCAAAATGTTAACAGTAACTGCTATAGGAAATTTCGTAGCGCCACTCCTAAAACAACTCTGTGGATTTTGTAGTGCCACTCCTAAAACAACTCTACAAATTCAGTAGCACCATTGATGAGTTTGGCTAGGAGAGTTAATAGCACCTTAGGTAGCGCAATTGTAGAACATCCTCTATAGACGATTCCATAGCGCCATGGCGCTACAGAATCTCTGTGTTTTTTCTATGTGATGTAATGAATTCTTCAAAACACGAAAATCTTAGTTGATTCTTGTGAAGTAACTCTGAAAGAGATATACCTCACTAACAATTCTCCTCATTCCCAGCCCAATGGAAATGATCTCCACCTACCTTTAATAATTTTAAATTTGTTCCATGTTTTTTTCCAACGCGACCTTTTCCGGAGAAATTCAATACACACCAAACCAATTTGTACTTGTCACTGCAAGAAATTCCTGCAACGAACTTTAAAACAAAATTCATCATTGCAGATTGAGTGCTAACAAAAATTTTCATTGATGAAGCTAGAGCTGTGAAAAATTCTAATTCATCGGCACTGTGAAATGACCAAAAATGCTACTGTAAATTCATGTGCTAACATTTGGCTCCATGGGGGGTGGCATGCTTCCTGCAAGCTGCCAAGAACTTGTAGACTAGAGGCCTTACCTATCACCTAAAATATTTGACTGGACATAAGCATGATGTTCCGTTAGGCATGGAGTCTTATACTCTTGTCAAATCTCTACAACTTTATTCAACACTAAACACACACTACTTAAAACACAATGTTGTAAACCAACTGCTCAATATTATTATCTACACTGCCTACTCCTACTCATAATCGACAGAAACAAGTTGATCATGCAATATAAAATTGCCAATATAGCCAATCAAACACTAGATTTAGAGAGTAGCCAATCCATTTGCAACTTAATGTGTTAAAGAAAAAAAAGATGAAAATCTTTCAACATAAATCGACTGGGTAGCCAATACTTACAACTGCAATCTTCTCTAATTCAAAGAGTTGCAAAACTTTGATCTTGTGGAAAAACTATCTCCATATAAGTGTCAATTGGATCTCGAGATTCATCAGAGAACTTCAATTGTTCAGAAAAAACATTGTTGATGCTGGAAAAAATATGCTTCCTTAATCAAGTTGTACTCCTTCATGTCTACTGAAAAGAGGGCATGAACATCATCTGGGAGTTGGCAATCAAAAGTATCAAAATCATCTTGATCTTGCTTGAAAATTTTCTTGGTTAACATCAACAACAATGTCAACACAAGAATCACTAAGATGATCCTCCTCTTCTGTGTTTCCTTTAGATGCATAACTGTCATACACCGACTCTAGCTATTCATGGATAATGAGATGAATGTCTTCATGAATCTGTTGGTCAGATCCTTCCACATATAGATCAAGGACTTCAAATTATTCCTCATATACATCATAAAGTGGATCAGGTGCATAATGAAATGCTAATGACAAGGATGAAGATTTTTGTGTATAATCATCAACAATATAATCTTCAAAAAGATTTGGGACAACTTCTATATCATAATCACCACTATTAAAAACATTTGGATTAATGCCAAATGCATCTAAAGCTTCATTGTCAATATCAGAATTTTGAAAATCTCCATGCTATAAAACATTAGGAAAAAATACAATTGACAATAAATCATCTTCAACCTCGACATAATCATCCTCTTCATCTAGAGAATCATTGTTAGGAATTTCAAAATCGAATTGCTAAGAATCTTCCTGTTGTATGGCAAATCTAGAAGGAGATATATCTGGTAATGAATCTTCATCTTCATCTTCATACTCACTGCAATCCTCCCCTTCATATGCACTATTAGAGGAATCACTAGTTGAATCCCGAATATATGATGCATATCCCTCACAACAATTCTCAAAAAGTATTTCAGCTAGATAAATTATCTTGCAATGAGAATAAAAAACATCATGAAAGTCCCTCAAAGAGGAAATACTAGAAGCAGGGAGTGTTTTATACCATTTCCTTGCATAGCCTTCCAATGAATACATGAACATTTTCATCAATATATCTTCATGATGTATACTTAGCTGGTCCATGTATTGATGAAATTTGATTACATGATGTACAATATTGTCTTCATCCTTCTCTCTGAAACATGTAAGGTCATCTCCCCACACATCTATAATAGGAACAATATTAGGGAAACCAATAATATCATCAAACTTGAAAGGAGCAAACCTTTCAACCCCAATGGCTTCCATCTAATCATCTGATGCCATTATAGATCTTCAACCAGTGGACTCACCTACGAATTTTTGAACTGTGGAGTTGCCATGGTGAAGGATAATAAGTCTAAAGTGTCCAGCTTTAGTTCACCATCCAAAGCTAGATCTCTTCGTTGTTGTTATCCTAGGGAAGATATCTTCACTTTTGTCCCTGGCAACGGCGCCAAAAATGTTATCACTCCAAGATTCATTCCCAGAATGCAAATGAGAGTAAGCTTGGTAACATAGAAATGTAAATGTATTAAAATAGTTTGAATAGGTGGATCAATAAGAAAATAGTAGAAGGGAGGACATCAAACGATTGCAAATACATTCCATTGGGCATGGAGTCATAAAATTCTGCAGATCACAAGCAATCAGGCTGCCTACCAGACGAAAAGATTATGCAAAGATGGATAGAAGAATAGAAGGTAAACAAAGAGAAAAATATCCACATAACAAATATCCTTTCTGTAATATAGATTAAAGAGTGCTTGAACAATAATCTATGATTAAAAAGAAGTTACCACAAATCCTTTACAGCTCATGAATTCATTAACCAAAGGAATATTTTGATCTTCAAAATCTATAAATATTACTCAAGAAATATGATAAGAAAGAATGGAAACAAGATAAAAACAGTCTGGTATCACAAGTTTCATGAATCTCTAATGACAGAAATGTTAATTACAACAGGCCCTCAGACTTACAATTGAGAAACTAAACTACTCCTCTAGATCTCTCCTCTCTTAAATAGAAAACAACATCCAAATATCCTTAGGAGGTCGAATCCCATCTCCTCCATTGGATTCTAAGCCTTGGAGATAGGTGGCAACAATCAAAGAGACAAAAATCCAACAAACTGATAATTTTTAGGAAATTGTTGGAAGTCATTAATAAATTGTTTCCACCTCACTGCATGAGGTCTTTAATGGAGCTAAAAATTAGGTGTAGGTGTCCCTTGACATATAATTGATCCTTCATAATCCATTTGAATCCTCCTTGGCAGGTGGAAACCTCCCAACAAGGCAGATATCCAATCAGCTATGCAAAACAAAGAATTGGCAGCACATTTCGTAGTGCACTGGTGTTTTAATTGTTTCTCTCAATTTACAAACTGGGTCAGGTTGAAATTTAGTCAGAAAGTCAACAGGGGTATCATGTTCCTCCACAAAAAATTTCCAAGAAACCCACTTCGTATTTTTAGTTTTATGATCAAAATGGTAACAATAACCGCTACAGGAAATTTCGTGGCACCACTCCTAAAACAACTTTGCGGATTTCTTAGCACCACTCCTAAAACAACTCTGCAGATTTGGTAGCACCATTGATGAGTTTGGCTAGGAGATTTTGTAGCGCCTTAGTTAGTGAAATTTCATAACATCCTGTATAGACGATTCCGTAGTGCCACGGCGCTACGGAATCTCTGTGTTTTTCCTATTGATGTAATCAATTCTTCAAAACACAAAAAACTTAGTTGATTCTTGTGAAGTAACTCTGAAAGAGATATACCTCACTACTAATTCTCCTCATTCCCAACCCAATGTCAATGATCTCCACCTTCCTTTAAGAATTTAAAATTCATTCCATGCTTTCGTCCAACGCGACTTCTTTCGGGGGAATTCAATACACACCAAACCAATTTGTACTTGTCATTGCAGGAACTTCCTATAGAGAACTTTAAAACGAAATTCATCACTGCAGATTGAGTGCTAACAAAAATTGTCATTGATGAAGTTGGAGCTACAAAAAATACTAATTCATCGACACTGCAAAATGACCAAAAATTCTACTGCAAATTCATGTGCTAACACATCCTAATGATTCTGACTCTGACACTGAAACACACTAATTGGGGATCTTAGTTACCTATTTTGAGAATAAATGGTAATGCTCTTATATATGAATTGCAATGTCTTGATAATGGGGTGAACATCTCACAAACCAAAATTTAGAATAAAGAGGTATTTCAATACTTTTCACTAAGATTGGTATTGATAAAAAGAATGAGTAAGAGACCTCTACTAAGGTGAAATGATAAAAAAAGGTTGGGATATA
>SNQJ01S0234413.1:0-13968 GCA_010110895.2 Picea sitchensis
CGCCTGTCTAAAAACCTTTACAGAGTTTTAAACAAAAATTAAACTAAAAATAAATTAATAATATACCATAAATTATTACTAAGTTTTGAATGTAAAAGTATTAATAGTTTTTTTTTTAATTATAAATATGTATAAATATAAGTCTTGGTACTTTTAATTAATTGAATTATATTAATAGTTGATGTAAGAAGGGAGCTTTAGTTATGGTTTGGTTGTTTTAGGGTTAGAGTTAGGTTGAATGTAAAAGTTTTAAAAATGTTTTATAATTATATATATAAATATAAGTCTTAGTACTTTTAATTAGTTGGATTATATTTATAGTTAATGTAGATTTTTTAGTTAGGTTTGGTTGTTTTAGAATTAGAGTTTGATAGTTTTCTATATTATTACTTATTAGTACTTTTAATTTATGTTTAAATTTAATGTATAAAGTTTAGTGAACTAATTACTAGATTATGGAAAGGAAGCTTTTAATTAGGGTTTCAGGTTTAGGTTTTAGTTGATTAGAATAAATCTAGGGTTCCAAATGATTGTTTTTAGTAGTGTTAAATAGTGTATTTAGTATGATTAGGTCTAAGTATTGAAGGTCTTTGTAAAAAATAATTTTAATATGTTTAGGATACTAAGTAGTAGGGGTTAATTTGCAAGGGATTAGGATGTAACATAGTAGGAATATATATATCAATATTAATATATATAGTGTCATATGATTAGGGTATAGGTAACTTAAGGATATATATAGTAGTAAGTGTCTATAATTAGAATTTAAAAGGTAGGTAATGCAGGTTAGTTAGACCCCTAAGTCTATGAACTGACACAAATGAAAACCTAAATAAGCAAGGAAGGAAATGTTTTAGGGTTAGAGTTAGATAGTTTTTTATTTTATTACTTAAAAGTACTTTTAATTTATGTTTATATTTAACATAAAAAGTTTAGTGAACTAATTACTAGATTATGGAAAGGAAGATTTTAGTTATGGTTTAGGTTTTAGTTGATCTTAATAGGTTTAAGATACTAAGTAGTAGGGGTTAATTTGTGTTGTAAGTGATTAGGATGTAACATAGTAGGAATACATATATAAGAGAGACTGGGGTTTTAATATATATAGTGTCATAAGATTAGGGTAAATGTGACTTAATTATTGATATATATAGTAGTAGGTGTCTATAATTAGAATGTATAAAGTAGGTAATATAGGTTAGTTAGACCCCTAAGTCTATGCAGTGACACAAAGGAAAACCTAAAAAAGCAAGGAAAAAAGAAGGGAGGTGTCATACCTGATTTGATCTATGAGGATCTCTAAGTTGGTTGATTAATGGGTGCCAAAAGCTTCTCACCTCTAGTCCACCATCTATGTTCATATTATTGGGGTGCTTGATTATTTCGAGAGCTTCTCTTAAGCATCTCATGTAGTAATGATCCTCTTTTGCTAGTATCTTCGTATCCTCAAGGCAGACATGATGTTTGGTCTTAAGTGAGTGTTCTGCTAAGGTCGAGGTTCAAATACGTTCATTTCTAATGCCTGCTCCATGTTCCTTAATCCTTACCTGAAATGATCGTTTGGTTTCCCCAATGTAACATTTCTCGCATGAACAAGAGACCTTGTAGATGCCTTTTCCTTGCTGCTGGTCTATAGGGTCTTTTATAGACTTCATTCTTTGTATGATGGTAACTAGGGGTTTGAAGGAGGTTGTAATTTCTTTCTTTTTTAAAACTTTTGCAGTCTTGTCTGTGACACCCCGAATGTAAGGGATAAATGCCTTTATGTTGGAGGTTTGATCATTCTGTACACGGGTCCTATTATCCTTCCTATACATTGCCTTTTTGATGTCTCTATCTCTATACCCAATGTTCTTAAATACCTTAGTTAAGTGGTCTATTTCTTCCTTAAGATGTTCTTTGTCGGAAATTCTTGCTGCCCTTATCGCCATGGTGTTGAGAACCCCCATCTTCTGAGAGGGATGGTGGTGGGAATCCGCATGAAGGTAGCTGTCTGTGTGAGTTTTCTTCCTGAAGATCTTGTGTCCTAGTGTACCATTCTTTTTTCTAGTCATAAGAACGTCTAGGAAGGGTATGCTGTTGTTTTCTTCTAGTTCCATGGTGAATTTTATGTTCTCTGAAATACCATTGAGGTGCTCAAAGAATCTGTCTAGTTCTTCTTTGCCATGAGGCCATTTGACGTTGGTGTCATCAACATACCTTTTCCATCTAGATGGTTTAAGGGGATAAGTTTCAAGGGCATTTTTCTCGAAGTTCTCCATGTAGAGGTTGGCTACGAATAAGAGTTATGAATTTTCAAATGGAAAGAAATAAAACTACTTTTTAAAATCATATTTTCAATTTATCTCTTTATAGGTTTACTCAAATTTCAAGTGTAGGCACTCGTTGGATGTAAAATAAAATTCTAAATCCAATGGGTACCCACTCTACATATTTTTGATAGACCCATAGTGAGATAAACTAAAAATACATGAAAAAAACGTGTTTATTTTCCAATACATAAAAAAACACTAGAAATTCTCTTGAAATTGGAGATAAACTGGAAATACATGAAAAAAACACTTGGAAATTCTCCCGAAACACCTAACATTGAAGATAAGAAACCTGCCAAATCCCTTGTTTTTCTATTTTAGAAGGATCTCTCTCTATACATACATTTTATTTTTATTTTATATCTAACATCACTAATGTTACCTATTGTTGAAATGGATGAGTTATATGGATGAGTATAGGACTTAGACATGGCCTCTAAAAGATATAGGAAATGAAAGGAACAAGTAATTGAGCTAATCCCAGATCAAGGGGAAGCTATAGAGATATAAGAAAAATATTGGCATCCCTATGCCCACATATGGAGACAAAAGATGTTGCATGGATGCAGGAACAATCTACAAATGGTGACATTTGTATCAAATGTTATGAGAAGAGACATTACTAGAGATAGCACTCCTCCATAGTGATACCAACCTTGATGTTGGTGTATACCAGTCTATCAAACAATCACAACTTCATAGAGTGGATACTAGACCTACTATATTTCCTTGTGAACATTTCATCACCTTGCTCATCATTTGGGTAGATATTGATAAATGGTTGATTATAGATACTAATGGAAAGTCCATTCCTTCATTTTAGACATTGACCTTATATATATGTTACAAGTTTCCACCCATTGAAGTAGACCTCGATGATGACTAGATTCTCTAGTTCCATTTGAACTGTACATACTTCATGAAGAGTTGGTGGGTGAACCTTAAAGCCTCCTGAGCTAGAAGGACAATAATGTATCCCACTAACCTGGTAAGGAATCCTTTCAAGATTGCAATGGCTCTCATTAACAAACTATATGGCAAGGAGGATGCCACTTAGTTAAGAGAGTCTTGCATCCCAATGGTATATGCAATCACAAAAACATGCACCATTTTCAATTGGGGTGCCATTTTGTCAGCTACCATGGGCGAAGGCATCTCTAAGAACATACATATGGCCCCAAGAACACACCCAATGTTCTTCATGTCATCATACCTTATGGATATTACACGCATGGTCAACCATGTCCCTAGAATGGGTTGGAAATGGTATCCGAGTGAGGCTCCCATTCACATTTACTGCTAGAACCTATGAGAGCATTGATAAAAATTCATTACATGTAGATTTGTGAGAAACTTGTAGATCCACTTTATTATTTGAGATTTTGTGCCCCCATGAAGTGTATGTCAGACAAAGACATGTAGGCAACATGAGAAATCAATGATTGGTATGTCATCAACAAAGGGGCATACATATGAGTTTTTTGAGCTATCAAAGCTCCACATTTTCTCCCAAAGTTCATCCCTGATAAGATGGAATTGCGGGAAGTGGCCTACCAAAATTTTGTGCATGAAGTTGGAGTAGTACTTACTTGAGATAAGAAAGCCTCGTGGCCTCCACTACCTTTTAATGTGTGATCCTACAACTTTAAAGATGTTAAAGAAGCAGTGGTTGAGGCTGAGACTTTAGCCACCTTCCCTTTTGGTGAAGAGAGGTTCAAAAGGCACGGTCCCCTGGACATGGTTAACCAACACTACCGAGCCTGAAAGTACATATGACATTGCCAAAATGAGGTATGGAAAGAGGAAGAAATATATTGAAGGTGCACATCCTTGGATGAGGTAACTTTCAAGATGGGAAAAAACTCTAGAGCCAAGAAGGATAAACGAAAAGAACAAGTGGAAAATGAGTGAATGGATAAAGAACGAGATGAAAAATAAAGAATGGAAAGAGAGGCTAGCGCAACAATGATGACAACAATGGAAAAATAGTTATTATAAAATGAAGTTGAAGCACCGAGGCTTCAATAGGAAGAGGATAGAAAGAGAAAAGAAGAAGAGAGGAGGAAAAGGGAGGAATAAAATAGGAAGAGGTGAGAGGCTTAGAACCGATGGATATTGGTCCCTTGGAGACTTCATATAGCATGCTTGGAATTACCATGACAAGAGGACATTCCCCATTTAGAGAACTTGGATTGGGAGAATTCACCCCTTCCAAGTCAGATAGAGTGGTAGTTCTTGACTCCTTCATTTTTTACAAAACAAGAGGGAACATATTCAAACAATCACATAAAAGGATGAAGCTACTGGGAGTCCCCAAACTCATGGTCACAACTAAAACACCTATGATGAATGATAATACTAGAGGAGATCCAATTGCTACAATATTTGCATGGGTCACATTTTCTTATGCCTCAGAATTAAATATTGGGAACATGTCTTGAGAAATATAGGAATATAAGCTAAGGATAGGGAGACTAGAATGAGAAGCAACTCATTATAAAGGTGATATGACTAGTTTGGTAGAATTCAAGGCTTGTGCCTTTGAATTGCAATATGAGATTAACACAGTCTAGAAGCAAATGTAGACAAATATTAAAGAGCTCTAGGACATTGCCACTCAATTCCTCACATATTTGGAGAAGATAAAAGATAAAAAGTGGTGTTATATGGAGTTCAACTCAACATGGATGAGTTGAAGAAGTGGCAAACTGAAGAGAAGGATGCACTAGAAGATCTATCGAGAATGGCAGAGAAAGAAAACCAACTAAATTATGTAGCTCTATCCATTTGCTAGAAAATAAGTACAACATTAGAGAAGGATATCACAACCTCAATGAACAATTGCAAACACTTGTACCTTGTCGTGGAGAAAGTCATTGAAGGAAATCATCTACCACCATTGGGAGATATGGGTGCACCTAGATCCATGGCAGATATTTTGAACAAGCTAGAAGACAACATAAAAATAAAGGGAGTGTAATTGGGATGACTCCCAAAATTACTAAGGAAGTTCTAAAGGAAGACATTGTTGTCCCTTATAAAGATATAAATCTAATCAATTCTTTCTTGAGTACCTTAAAAAGAGAAATGGGGCCCATGCCTAGGGAGTTAATATCATATGAAATTTCTTTTTAGCAATTGATTTTCTGATGTGTCTTAGGTATTTCATCCCAACATGAAATTTGGGCTACATTTGTTCAAGGCAAGTAACAAGGTTGACTATAATCATTTTCATAAATAAAGTGTAATCTCATATAGTTTATAGGAAATAATAAAGGGAAAGGAAGTTGAAAGGTTATAAATGCCAAAAGGGAAGTCAGGAAGTCCCAAGAAGCAGTGATAGCCCGAAGGCTTTATAAGCCCATGAATTCATTGTAGAAGGGGCTTTTGCTGATTGTAACTTTGATTTTTTTTTAAGAAGTAGAGTGAGAAGAAGCGCTTAGGGCCATTTTTGAAGAGGAGCAATGGTGTTATGCTGTTTATGCTATGAACTCATTTTAGTGTTTATGCAACTATCATTAACACAACTGTAATTTTGTATTATTCAATTGTTGAATAATCTTCAATGAATTTATGGTTCTTACTCTATCTTGCTCATCTGACATGTTGCCTTGAGTTAGTAGATAGGAGATTGTGAATGGTGGTGTTCTAACAGACTTTTCTGCTTTGCACCTTTGTTATGCTTATGCGTTTCTATATTTCTTAAATAGTTTTATGTTTTAGAAACATCTATAGGAACATATAACTAATATTTTATCTGTTGGTTAAAATATGCTCCTAACTATGATAGATTAGATTTGTTTGCATTTTTCACACAGTTTATTAGCATAATACACTCTCCATTCCATAACCATTCCCTCATCTAAAGTAATGGTTGGCAGGCCAGAATCTAGATGGGTTTCCTATCCCAAATGGTGTGAAGTCTAATTGGGACCTTGCATCGGGGAGAACCCTTATCTGTTGAAGGGAATTTTTCTCATGTCAACATGAGTGAAGAACATACATAGACTAGTAGTGAGAAAAATAAAAAAATGCTGAAAATACTAAATAAACTCAGGTGTGTATGGAAAATTATTTAACTAAACTTTTAAAATTAAAATGTAATGCCTTGTCAAATCACTAGATAGAAAACACTACATATCAGGGAAGTAAAATCCTTTTTGAATGAAACTAAAGGAATTCCTAGATGAAAATAATGCTCTAAATGCGATGGAGTGGTTCTCTTGTCCTAAAAATACTTACAAAATGCATAAATAAAATATTGTATTATGCATGAAACCCGATTACAAGGCTCGATCTCAATCAATAAAGGAGTTAAGCTTCAAATGAGATTTGATATGATGTTAAAAAACATAATATGCTCACAAAGGTTAAGAAACTTAAGACAAAGTTCATCGGTCAAGACATCATAATTTATGTGGTTAAAACTCTCAAGGGGGGAAATAGTCCATGACACTTATGAAATTTATTAATACACAAAATAATTTACAAGAACATATTTTAGTTTGAGTGTCAACAAATTACCCTCCATGTTATATAAATAGAGATCATATAGAGGCCTAGGTTTCTCCTCAATGGATAGCTATGGGGAGATGCTAGAAATTTAAGATAGCCTCACTAAAAATGTAGGTACATAGAAGAGTACACTTGGTTTCCTTTTGGATATGGTTTCATTAGACTCATATGGGAAAGGGTGTGACATTATGCTACTTATTAATGATTTGGTAAATGAGCCTTGGGTACACATTGCAATATTCAATGTTCAGGTTTGGGAGATCAAATCTTTGGTGGTGAAGCTCTAAAGACAACAACAAACCCTAAATTTTAGACATTCGAAGACCTACATTGTATGGGGGTGAGGTTTATTGGCAAGGGTTAGATTATGACCTATTATGCGAGAAAAGGTACTAAAGTTTTGTTTTT
Source organism: Picea sitchensis (assembly GCA_010110895.2). Taxonomy (NCBI): domain Eukaryota; kingdom Viridiplantae; phylum Streptophyta; class Pinopsida; order Pinales; family Pinaceae; genus Picea; species Picea sitchensis. The sequence goes on from SNQJ01S0234413.1 coordinate 7,236, forward strand.
AGGAGAGGCTTAAAAGTTGAAAAAGCCTACAAGAATTCTCTGTCTGAGGAATGAGCAGATTTGTATGGTGTTAGGAGAGGACTTGAGATTAGAGTAGGTGATGGTATATTCCAGGAATGATTTCATATGACATTTTATTATTTGATACATTTTTGAGCAGTTTCTGAATGAGTGGATTTATAGAGGGTTTGGTATCCAGTGATAGGATACAATCCTGTTTTTATATCCTCACAAAAAGATAATTAGGGTTTTTGTTTAAGAGTGAGATAGATGCTTTGAAGATTATAGAGAGTAATTATATATACATATATACATATATATATATGTGTGTGTGTGTGTGTGTGTAAAATAGGATATGAGCTTGAAAAGTATGTGCTTACTGTCATTAAAAAAAACACCACAAACTATATGACATATTTCCCAATAGTCTGGCTACTATAAACTTTTACATACTGGCCTAATAGAAAAAGACATTTAAAAAACTAAAAAACATCTATTGATGAGTTGATTCTTGGTCTGGTGCATCCTCTATTCCTGCATGTTCAAACCACTCAACAATAACACTACCACCCAACGTTGTTCAAACTTGTCTTGGGAGTAAGAAAGGGGATCCATATAAGCATGAAATACCTTGTATCTTCCACATGCTGGAGATTGAATGGGTTTAATGAAGTGTGTACGCCACTCTTGTGCAACATGTAGCCTCATTAATACATTGTGCATCTGCCAACCTTTCAATTTTAATGCTACCAACATATAACTATGGCAAGTGTAACCTTCATCGTTCCCCATTAGATTCATAACTCCCTTTGTCGAGACAAGATCCGACGTTTTCACAATAGTCCGCATCACCATTTAACTCACATTTTATATGGAATATGGAGTAATCTTCGAGTTCTTGAAGGAAAGCCACCGAACTATATAGGATGCTAGAGATAACGTTGCCTCCAATAACAATGTTCTTGCAAATTGCTCTCATTATTAACATTGAGTCACCAAGAATGATCAATTTTGATAATCCTAGTGACTGAGCTAACCTAATTCCTTCAAATAGGCCATAAACCCCTGCCTTGTTATTAATCAGATCCAAGGCCCCAAGCAAAATGGGTAATTATAGTTTCACCTGGATTGTGAATAATTCCTCGCACATGCCACCCTTGATTATATCCATTAATTATTATACATACATCCTCCTTATGTAGTGTAGTTTTGATGCACATACCATCATCATTGTGTTCACCTTCCCGTGCGCAGTCTCAAAATAGTTCCAAACATATGATACATTGCATTTTTCATGCAACAAATTCAACCATTGAAATACACAAACATTTTTGAATTGGAACACACGACCATCTAATAAAATTCAATTTTGATCCATCTATATATCTCTCTCATTCAAATGATCATAGAACATTTGAAAGTAATGTTGTATATAATGTAGGTCATGGCACCGATCATCGCTTATGTAGAATTTAGGCTCCTTCAATATTATCCTTCAGTCTTTGTTGCTATTTGGCCCATGCCTATGTGTGATATGTACTATTATGCGGACTTGATTTAAATGATAATATTGGCTTTGGATCTCATTTTGTAGTTAGAGGGTGTAGTTCTCAACAAAATCCACTACTTATAGTATAGTATTGAGGGGAAAGGTATCCCTGCATATTCTAAACTACTCATCCTACCATCAAATCACATGGACACGTTGAACATAATGTTGGTTTTGATAAAATTTTTTCTCAATGAAATCACTTGTATTTGGTGACACAAAAATCATGGCATAATTACAATGTTACCTTTTAAAAATGTATGTCAAATTTATAAGTGTAATTTGTAAGAGTGTATTCCCTTTAAGTACACAATATTGATGTGGGACATCTCTAATGTTATTTTTTTTCTTTCTTTCCCACTGTCTAGTTCATAAGTAACATATTTGAAGCTTAGCATGTCAACCACCATCCTCCCAAATTTTTGCTCCTCATTTTTGTGAATGCATTGGCTCAATAATGAAAATACACTAAACTTGGGGCATGTCCCATATAAACAAGATTTTGCATAATATTTTTGTCTATTGGGCCTTTGACACATGATGCTATGAATAAAGTCTCTTGATGAAATTGCTGGTAGTATGGAACTCCCCCCCACATGGTTGGTATGCAAAACATGATGGATGTGTATGCATGTATCATAATAACAACCAAATTCTATAAATTGTCTACAACAACATGTGTTATGATCTGTGCATATTCTAACATACCAAGGTTTGCATTTTGCAAAATATAATTGACCTAGGTTCAACTCCTTGCGCTCATTTTTGAATCCCTCATAGTATTCTATCTATACAATGTCAAGAAATTGTTTGATGTGGGGTTTATGGTCCCTATAATAACTTCTCAACTTTAGCACATCCTTTCGATTAGATAAAGGCTTGGTGTTTTCATGCCAAAAATTCTAGATTAGTGCCTTAATAACTTCAATTAATTTCATGCCGGAATGAGGGAAGCTACCAATGAAGGCCCATTAATTTGTTTGACCTAGGTTTTCAAGGCTTTCTCTTATAATATAATACTTTTGAAGGGTTTTTGCACTTACTTTAATTTTTTTAGATCTATGTAAGAGCAAATTACGTTGTCTTGTGGTATTGTTTACAATCGATTCTAAGAATACATGACAAGTTATATTATATATTTCAAACTAGTATTCTTTCCAATTAGATTAAAAGTAGCCTAAATATTTCTAACAACATGATTATTGGTCTTTGAAATTTGAACTGTTCTTATACTTAAAATTTTCCTAGTAAAGACTAAAGTGTGTGATTCTAACAAGGCCAAAATTCACTGACATTTAAGTGCATCAATTTTTTTATTCAAAATACTCTTTAATAATTTTGATGCATTGCCAATCAATAACTCATTTAGGTAATTTACCTTCAAGGATCACTAGGACACTTTCATCCACATTAACACATCTAGGAGTTCTTTGTTGTACACTAGATAGATGAGGTAGGGAAGGTGGACCCAAATTCTAGAACCCATCGCCATGACATTGTGGAAATTCATTAGGAGATCGTAGCACTTCATCTGCACGACGAACAAGATTAGAAGTTCACTGGACATGTTGGTGGTCGATATGATGAACATCTAATTATTTAACAACAACTTGCAGCAAAATAGCCTCTTCATTGGAAGGTTGTGTAAAAAAATTGAATGTCTAATTTCTCCCTCTGTATACTTAGTGTCTACCAAAATTTCTATGTCTTCTTCAACTTGATTATTGTTTGCTAATGGAAAATTGGTTGGAGTTGACTTGATGTTGGAATTGGAATGTACTCAATTGGATGCATACACTTTACTCATGGTGACGAAGTAGATATCATTGCAACATCCATTATGCAAGGAAGTGAGGTGGTGACTGATGGATGCCTGTATTTTTCCATACCCAACTTTTTCTTTTCTCTTAGTTCATTGATTTTTTTAGGGGGATGCTCCTTCCTATCAAAATTTCTTGCTCAATTGCATCTATTTCCCATCTACACAAGGATTGATGACAACAAGAAGTTAACAAAATTTGTCTTCCAAATCACACGAAAAACCAAAAGATATTGAAACCATACTATTTCTTGGGAAATGTCTATGCTTGTGCAGAACTAGTACTATTTTTTTTTTGGAGAAAATGAGGTTGTGCTTTGTGCCTTTTTTTGGTTTTACACAAGCAAAAACACAAACATATTATTAACACACACACATTATTAACCTGCATATGTTATTAATACATGTGCATTGTTATTGCAACATGTCAAAAATTGACCTTAAAACCATTAGTAATACTTGCATGGAATAAAGACTCCTTTATTTGGATAATAAAATTAAATCGTATTTAAAGGTTCTAAAAATAATTCTACCATCAACACCATTAATGATTATTGGTTTAGAAGGCTCTTGTAAACCAAAATTCTGGACTTCCAAGGTTCTTCAATGCCAAATATTTAGAGAATAAGGTACATGTAAAGCCATTAGGGAGAGTTGGGAAAATCTTACGCTAACTCATAAATAATCAAAATTGATCTTCATTCAATAGGTTCTTCCCAAAATCACTATAGAGTGATAGTCTAGATTCTAAATTACCTTCCAAGCCTTTTAACAACATACTTACCTACCAACAATCAAAATTAACCAGAAATAGATCTTTGATTCAATGATATTGTCGTTTCAATTACTTTGCATCTTTGTTTATCTTGAATGAATGAATCACTGGATGCTTACATACAAATTCTAGGTTTTATGTTTCTTGGGCTCAATCGCCATGAGCAACACCTAGAAATCACAACACAAGCCATTTCTAGGGGGTCTTTGGCATTATAATTGGATATGGATGCCATTAAGAGGTTTTTCTCACTAAGGATGTGTTGGAGGGCCTTGACCATGGTCAAGGAAGGAAAACAAGTGCCTTGGCACATTGTTGAATCTTCTTGGGCTCAATAGCCTTGAATAAGTCCTTGAACCAATATACGATTCCTTTGTAGGGGTTCTTTACAGGCCTTTGAGTTAGACATGGGTGCCATGAGTACGTTTTGAGAACTAGAAATAGGTTTTGAAACCTAAACATGCTCAAGGGTGGAAACAAGGGCCTTAAACCCTAATTGAACCTTCTTGAGCTCAAGTGACACGAACAAAACCTTGACATACATAATCCCCTACTAGAGGGACTTTGTCCTAGGAGTTGGATATGGGTTCCATTAAGATGTTTTACACACTATGGCTGGGTCTCGAGCCTTGATCATAGTTGTGGTAGGGAATCAACAACATTAGGCCCTTGATCATGGTCATGGAAGTGAAACAACAACCTTAGGCCCTAAACATAACTTCTCAGGCTTTAGTGGTTTGATTGCATCCTGATACCACCACACGGGACCATGGATGGGTCATGGGGACTTGGACATAATCAAATAATGAGAACAAGTGCCTTAGGGTCTTATTGAAGCTTCTCAAACTCATCATCCTTGAACAAGTCCCCAAACCAACACACAAGAACTTTGTAAGGAGTCTTTGGACTTCAAGTCGGATGCATGCACCATGAGTAGGTTTTGTTTGATGGAAATGTGTGTTAAGGCATTGGCATGGTTAGGGGATAAATGATGGTCTTAAGCTATAATTGAACTTTCTTAAGCTTAAACACCATGAACAACACCTATAAACCATGGCATGAGCAATCACCAAGGAGTATTTGGCATCTTGGTTGAATATGGATGCCATTATGAGGTATTTTTCATCATGGATGGGTCTCAAGTTTGTGACTATAGTTAGGGGAGGGAAACAAGATCCTATAGCCTTAAACATTGCTTCTCAGGCTCAAGTGCCATGGATAAGTCCTCAAACCTCCACATCTAACTTATGTTGGTTATCAATCACCTCCAAGATTGCTATGGGTGCCATGAATAGGTTAGTTGTGTACCAAGAATGGGTCTAGAGGTATAACCAAGGTCATATGAGGACAACAAGGGCCTTGGGCCCTAAATGATGCTTCTCAACATTAATCACCATTAACAACACCTACAACCCACAAATCTTCTTAGGATATAACACTGAACACGTCCTCAAACCACCATAATGGACCCTTGTAGGGTATATATGGCCTACTAGAGGGACACGAGTTCCATGATTAAACCATAACACATGATTTAAATAAGAATATTTCTTGGGCCCAACATAAATCATTATTTGGGCCATGGGTAGGGTTCTTTAGCATCTGAGTGAGATACATACACCATGAGTAGGTTTTGAGTACTAGAAATGGGTGTCAAGGGATAAAAATGCTTAGGGAGGGAAAGAAAGGGATTAATCCCTAAGTGAACCTTCTAGAGATTAAGCACCATGGTTAGGGGAGGAAAAACCTTGGGCCTTAGGAACTAAATGTTGTTTCTCAGGCTCAATCTCCATGAACACCGATTACAATGATAACACAAGGCCTCTCTAGGGGGTCTTTGGTACAAGAGTTGGATATAGATGCCATTAGATGGTTTTTCACATCGAGGATAGGTCACAAGGCCTTGAATATGGTCGAGGAAGGAAAACAAGTGCCTCATGATACTGTTGAATCTTCTTTGGATCAATGGCATTGATTGAGTCCTTGAACCAACACATGATTCCTTTGTAGGGGTTATTTGTAGGCCTTCAAGTGGGATACAAGTGCCATGAGTAGGTTTTGTGCACTAAAAATGGGTCTTGATGCTTAAACATGGTCAAGGGGGGCAACAAGGGCCTCAAGCCCTAATTCAACCTTCTCAAGCTCAGGCACCATGAACAAAACTTAGACACAATGACACAAGTACTCGTTAGAGGCATTTGGCCCATGGGACTGTGGATGAGTCATGAGGCCTTGACCATCATCATAGAATAGGAACAAGTGTCGTATGATCTTATTTAATATTTTCAAGCTCAAGAGCCTTAAACAAGTCCTTGAACCAACACATAAGAAATTTGTAGGGGGTCTTGGTCTATGAGTGGAATATAAGCACCGAGAGTAGGTTTGGTGCACTAGAAATGTGTGTCAAGACATAAACATGGTTAGGGGAGAAATAACAACCTTAATTCCCAATTAAAACTTCTCGAGCTCAAGTAGTATGAACAACACCTAGAAACCATGACACACGCCCTCTCCAGGGAGTCTTTGGAATCCAAGTTGAATATGGGTGCCATTATGAGGTCTTGGGAATCATGGATGGGTCTTGGGTCCA